>PVJI01003305.1:0-126625 GCA_004026765.1 Micronycteris hirsuta
AAGATTTTATTTATTTATTTTCAGAGAGAGGAGAAGGGAGGGAGAAAGAGAGGGAGAAACATCAATGTATGGTTGCTCCTCACACGGCCCTCACCGGGGACCTGGCCCGCAACCCAGGCATGTGCCCCGACTGGGAATCGAACCGGGACTGTCTGGTTCCCAGCCCGCGCTCAATCCACTGAGCTACACCAGCCGGGCCCCAATATGTGCTTCTTAATCTCTCCACCTCTGTCACCCAGTCCCCCTCCCCCTCCCCTCCAGCAACCATCAGTCTGTTCTATGGGTCTATGACTCTCTTCCCATTTTGTTGGCTTGCTTATTTTGTTCTTTAGATTCCACACATAAGGGAAATCAGGTGGTATTTCTAACAAGGGTATTTTAGTAACTGCACCCTCAGGTTAATTTAAAGGGCACCATAGGCGCCATAAAAACTCAAAATCATTTCGGCAGCACCAATGACAGAACCAACTCACACTGTTCTTCAGACAAAGCCGTGGGCCCAAACCCGATTTCCACATTTCACATCAGCTGCCCTAATATTAATGGCATGAAACAGACTCGTGAAACATTACCACCCAATGCTATGACTGGACACTAGGAGAAAATGTGGGATAGAAATATATCTCAGGAGCAATGGCCAGTCTAGTTTAAGACTACTCTAGTTAGACTACGCCTGTGGTTTAGCGTCACGAACCGTGCTCAGCCTTGGTGAGCAGCCAAAACGTGCCCTCCTCATCACCGAGGTCGCATTTGTCAGTTTCCGTCCGGAAAGTATGTCCTTGTGTTGTGATTTTTGCAGCAGGAAATCCTTCCACGCATTAACCAAGCATGTGTCTTAGCTGCCACACTCGGTAAAGCGGAGGGAAAAACATGCCGCCACTGTTTCGGGCTCCAGATTTCTAGGGATTCTTGGCATGAACGGAATCCTAATTTCTGGGCTTTTTTTCCATGTAGCATTGATACTAGTTAGAGCGAAATCTGGCCGAAGCTGTGCAGCAACATCTGGCAGCTGCTCAAGAGCCATGTGGTTAGAGATAAAAATGAGAAAATATAAGCAAAGGACACAGACGTGAGACCTGTATAAAGTCCCAGTAAACTAGAATGAAGCTCTGCGGGCTTTCAGGGCTGAATAGGTTCTGTTTACAGGCGCGGAATCATGTGGATCAAAGAGCCAATTTAACATAGAAAAGAGGTCTTCACAGTTGGCCTTGGCCTTATGTATCAAGGCCAATAGCCCCTTCCTTTTCCTACCAGTTCATTTTCCACACAAGGGCAGGTCATTCTGGGCCTCCTAAACAGGGTGAGGAGCTCTGTCCTAAAGCAAGGAAGCCCTGGCTGGCAGCGCCTGAATGTGACTTGATTAGTATCGTGTCCTGAAAACATCCCTCTGAGGGCAAGACTCGGGTTTCGCATGTGTGAAAAGAACTTCATCATACAGCGAGGTTACTTAGGAGCATTAAATAAGATAATTCATGAAAAACGTAGCATATTTCCCATTTATCACCTTGACCCGGCACATATCCCCAATTTCAATATGTAAGCATCTGTCTTTGCGCTTTTCATTTGTCACCCCCCCCACACACACACACACAAGACTTCAGCTCCACGGGAAGAGGGGACACGTTCAACTTGGCAGACCCCACGATCTCGGTGGCTTGCACAGAGTAGGAAATGAAGAAGCAGAACCTAAAAGAATGAATGCATGAATAAACAGATATATGTGAACTCCTTGAAAATCCTCTTACTGAAACTTCCTTCCATTACATGTGAATATTTGATTACTGACTGGACCCTGCCCTCGGCCTTGGTCCCATAAAGGCAGCCATTGGTTTCTCTTGCACACTTGGTTTCTCTTGTACACTCAGTTTTTCTTGCATACTCATTGCTACTGTCTCGACCCTCTTGTGGTCTCTGGTGCACAGCCCTTAAATACAAACATCTGTAGAATACATTAATGTCTCACTGTGGTAGTAGAGAATGTACCTTGAGCCTTTTAAACGGTTATTAAATACTTCTTTTGTGTGCCAGCCTCCTCCTCCAGCAGAGAGGCTCCCTGAGGGTGGCCTCCATGTGTCTGTGCTGCGCACCCCCCCACCCCTGCAGGACCCCTCAGAGGGCCTACAGTTTAGCAAATACCCAAAACAAATTTTTCACCGGATGACACAGTTCCCAAAGCAAACGTAAGCCACGTGCTGAGTGAACTCATCTTCAGGAAGAGTTTCGAAAAGAACTCAAGTTCCACTGTCAATTTCATTTGTGTGGTGCTTTATTTATTTTGGAGAAAAAGTCTGAAAAATCTGGAGGTTTAAAAATGTTACCCTTTTCAATTTATGCCTTGGAAAATCTCAGGAGGTCCTTCCGTCCCCTCGGTATTAAATAGGCCAATGATATCACGGAGCGGAAGGGGAGCCTGGCATGAATTATTCAGAGCAGCAGGCCAAGCAGCTGCTCCCCCTCTCTGTCCACGGTTCTGAAGGGTGGAGAATCGGGGGGCAGTGGCGACAACACCAGGGGGGAAGACAAGATAAATCATCGCCCTAAACTGCGTAAGCTGTAACATCTGCAGCACTGCTTCTGATCTGGCGGCGGAGCCCACAGCGCCTGCTGGCGGTAACCGGGCACGGATGGGAGGGGGCGCCTGAGCGCCCGTTTGCACAGGGAGATAGCGGGGAGGGACAGCGGGGGGAGGGGCGAAGAGAGACCGGTCCGTTCTCAAAGGCAGGAGGGCAAATTCCAGGTGAAGAATAATACAGGACTGGGAAAACTGTCTTTCTGTCCAGAAAAGAGCTCAAGAGAAAGATAAAATGTAGAGACGGCTATAAGGAAAAATATTCACAGATTCAAACATGTAATTTTGTCAAAGCACAAAGACCCTGCCATTCAACTGAAGAGATTCCTTGCTTTCTGGATAATTCCTACCTCTTTGACCCACAGGCTATTTGGGACTATTTTTCATTTCTTGGGGTCCAGGAGGAGAGCTTATAGGAAAGTTCTAGGGGACAGAGAGTGGGGTAGGAAGTTGTGGTTATGGGTATAGACTGTGGAATCCTAAAATCGCAACATCTTAGAACTGGGAAGCACTTTACAGCTTCTCCTCTATGGTCCTGAGTTATGCTTGTAGAATCTGAGACACGTCCAACTTTATTCCGGATTGAAATGACTTTGAGATGATGGATGTATTGATGGATGGGAAGCAATCTTGAATCTATAAAGCTTCACTGAAAATCACCCTGAAGGCTCTCTGCCCACACCAGCTGCTTCCTCATGTTGCCGTCAGGAGTGGATGAGCCGAGTCAGTGATGGGGAGAGAACCCACCCTGCAGCGGTGGGTGCTTTTAGGAGAAGGACCCGCAAGGTGGTGAACTCTGCTGAGGTTAAGAACTAAGTGATGCCTTCTAAAAGACGAATGTAGGGTAAAAGTAGGGCTTTCCAGGCATGGATGCTGTTACACGTATTGAAGGGATGTGTAAAACCATGGCTAAGACAAGCTTTCCTGACAAGCTGTACATATGCGCACACACATGCACACACACATGCACATCTGCACACGGATATACCACACACACACATGCACATCCGCACACGGATATACCAGTGAGAAGTGCCAGATTTCTCCCCTTAGAGTGGTGGTTCTCAGTCAGACATGATTTTGACGGCGTCTGAAGACATTTTTGGTCGTCACAGCTGAGTGCAGAGACGTGTTACTGGTATCCTGTGGGTGGAGGGCAGGGGTGCTGACGAGCACCCTACAAAGGCCAGGACAGCAGAATGGTTGGATGCCCAGCGGCTGAGAGAGCATCCTGAGCTGACCGCGGGGACAAATATGACATTCCTGCCCGACCCCCCACCCGCGTTAGAGGACGAGGCAGCCTGCACACCCCTGAGCAGCACGGAGGAGCGGCGCACGCAGGGTAATATCTGAAACACTGAACAATGAGTTAATCCTGAGCGTGCTTAACCCACTGTAGCGGTCAGAACAGCTCCAGCCAGAAGGCACTGGTGTGGCCCCCTGGGGGCTGTCCCCGAGCCCCCCTTAACCAGCCCAAAGCTGACCCAGGCTGTGGGTGCAGACATCTGAGCTCTGAAAAGGGTTTGCAGGGTTTTTATTACCATTATCATTATTATGACTTTATACAGAGTGCATTAATTGCTGAACCAAGATTGTTGGTTCATATGGCGGCGTAATGATTAGGCATTTCAAACAAGTAATTATGAGTAATTAATTTGTTAGGTCATTAAACCTGCTAATCCTTAGATCAGTGGTTCTCCAGCTTTGTGGGCATTGGAGGTCCCTGGTTGAGACACAGACTTCTGGGTCTCATCCCCAGATTTTCTGACTCGTTAGGTCTGGGGTGAGGCCAGATAATTTGATTTCCAACAAGTCCAAGGCCATGTGCTACTCGGCTCTGGGAACTGCCTCTTGATAGCCACTTACCGGATGATGCGTTGGTCTGGGTCCGCCCGGGGTCCTGCAGTTTCAAGAGGAGATTGTTTCTGCACCATTTCATACCCCATGTGCTCCTCGTTCTCTCTGTGCCTTAAAAAATAAACAGAAACCGGTCCTGCTTATTTAAAAAAAATGATTCCTATTTTTGGAAGCAAATGTGTGTTCTGAAACAAGTGGATAAGAACTTGTGATTAGTTGCTGGTTAGAACACCACTTGTTTTTTCTTCACAGGAAAGGCTGTGTTGGCTAGAATTCCTGGCTAAAAAGAAATTGTACTTCAATCTCAATATGCGAACTCACACACACTCACACACACAGAAAAAAACTTGCTAAAATTTTCGATGCTCTACGTGTTAAGACTGAAGGAGCAAAAATTCAGTTTCCCTTGGATAAGGGTGTTTCAGATAACCCTTCTCAACACTTGGGACGTGAACTTGTTTTACAGCAGAGTTGTAAACATTTTTCTTTCAGGCCAGATAGTAACTATTTGAGGCCCACAGAACCATGCTCTGGTAGCAGGAAGACAGATATTGGCAACATGTAAACGAATGAGCATGGCCACATTTCAATAAAACTTTATTGACAAAAGCACCCAGTGGGCCAGACTTAGCCTGTTGACTGTGCTTGCAGGTCACTGCCTTGGAGTGAGAGACGCCCATCTGACACACCTGATACCCAATCGTGGTACCCAAACCTGAGTAGTCATGTGAGGTGCTTTGGAAGATACCAGTGCCCAGGATCCATACCCAGGCTGCCTGGTTTCCTTCCTCCAAGGTGAGGCCTGAGCACCGCTCCATCACAGACACCCCCAAGCTGGAATCTGGGTGCTGGTAGATGTCTCAGGGTCCAACACGTGGTTCAAAAACTCGCTCAGCATCCACCAAAGGCTGATCCATGAGGATGGGCTCTGTTTTGTACCAGCTGGCTCTCTCTCATTCGCCGTAGGTGCTGCCTCTCTGCCGGAACGCATGGCACAGAAATGCCCGAGGGAGCAAATGACCGACTCTAACCTGCTCCCTGGCCTCCTGATGGCCAAGCTGGGGCTCATTTTTCAAACCCTTGTTAAGGTGTGCAGGCATCTTAATAGATATGGCAGGTCTCCTGGTGAGAACCACCCCGGCTCTGAGAGTCAGTAGGGCTTCTCAAATGTAATGGGAAGACAGATCCTCAAGGGATCACACTAACACGCGGGTCCCGATTCAGCGACTTTAAGTGGGCCCACGGTTTGCATTTCAGACAGGCTTCCAAATGTCGCCAGTGCAGCTGCTTTGCACGCCACGCTTTGAGCACTGATGCCTCCGTGGGCCACTCTTTGATTTGCTCTGGGGGGTGACTGCCATGACCTTGACATGCCCTCCTGCCACCATGTCCCACAAAATATAGTTGGGGATGCCACAACCCCATAGTTAAGCCAGAGTATTGCAAATGTACTAATCCAGTGTGGTAAAAATCCACACTGGGTTTGTTTGTTGGTTTGTTTGTTTGTTTGTTTTCTCCGGAGTGGAGTAACAAGCCGAGGCAGACAAATCAGTTCATCGATGTAGACAAAGTGTTTTATGACCTGTAAACGGCCAACCATGATTTATGAGGTTGTGTTAGATAAAATGGCTCTTCTCCATGTTTCATGGTGTTGCTCTATCCTGTGCATGTCTCTGTTTTTGCTGAGCATCCATAATCAGCAGATGTTTCTGCCAATGCTACGAGATGACACTGTCCCCCCTCGTTTCTGGTGGAGACTTGAGTCCTTAACGAGGCTCTGCGTGCATCTGTTGCAGTCTGCACTGGTGTTGCAGGGAAAAGGTTGACTTTGTAGCTCGGTATGTTTTCTGTGCTGTGTAACAAATTGGCACAGAATTAGTGAATTAAAATAATGATCATTTATCATCTCACAGTTCTGGGGCCTCAGGAGCTCAGGCACAGCTCAGCTGGGCCTTCATGCCAGGACCTGTCCAGGGTGCAAGGCAGGGGTCAGCCCAGGCTGCAGCCTCTTTAGAGACTTGACCGAGGAGTGATCTGCTTCCAAGCTCCCTCAGGGTGTTGGCAGGATTCATTGCATTTTTTCCCTGGCCATCAGCCAAGGGCCACCCTCAGGCCTGCAGTTCCTAGGGGCCGGCCACAGTGTCTTGTCATGTGGGCTTTCTCAACTTGACCGCTCCCTTGATCCAGTCAGCAAAGAGAAGCTTTTGCTCCCATCTGGAAAGACAGAGTCTTCCATCATGTATTCTAGTCAAGGGAATAACATCCCATCACCTCACCTATATTCAAGGGGAGGGACTTGCACAAAGGTGTGATTCCAGGAAGGAAGGGTTATTGGGGGTCATCCTAGAGCCTGTCCATCACAGTGGTTGAAAGGCATGGCTTTCATTTGCCGTGGACAAGTTAGAGACTCAAGCCCTTTCGAGAAACAATGGAAAGAAAAAAACTAAAGAAATCATGGTCAAATGTTTTTCAAATATGGTGAGAAACATCGATTCATACATTTAAAAAACTCAACGAACACAAAGCAGAGTCAATACAAATAAAGCCACATCTAGGCACATCAGAGTTAAGCTGATAAAAACCAAAGATAAAAAGAGAATTTTGAAAGCAGCCAGAGAACAGTGATGCGTGGCACACAGAGGAACAATCTTCTCACTTCTGATTCACTCACTTCTTATCAGAAACAATAGAGGCCAGAAAACAGCGGGACAACAGCTCCGCTGTTCTGATAGTGCGGACTGCAGCCCCGACAGCAGGGGTTAGATCTGTCTCCACCGCTTAGTCTGGGTGGCCCTGAGCAAGCTGTGTGATCGTTCCGTGTCTCAATGCAGCACCCCTTAACTGGTCATATTAAAAGTTCTCTCTCTTATTGGGTTGTTAAGAAGGTTAAATGAGTTACTAGTATGTGTAAAACACTCAGCACCTCGTACGTAATACAAGCAATATCAATCTTTGCTATTTCTTATGCAACTTGAAAATCATGATCCATTTAAATACTTTCACTTAAATGTAAATATTCACATAGAATCTGCTTGGATAAAGACAAAGAAACACATGTTTTCAAAAAATATTTAAGAAAATGAGAATAGTTTTCATTACCAATAGCAGCAGGAACTTGCCAAAGAAAGAATGAGTTCCCAAGTGACAGTCACTCCGTCATCCTCTGAGGCTGGAGTTAAACATTTTCACAGCAAGAAAGACGTCCGTCCACCCCAGCAACTCATGGTTAATGCCAACAAAATCTCTCACTTTCTCACCTCGGGCTTATTCCCCAGGGCGGGTTATCAGCAATCAAATTCTTAATTGCTCAATTAGTCCAGCCCACAAGGCGCTCTTCGTAAGCCACTGAATGCACTGTCCCAGAAGAGCTCGCATTTGCAATGTAACACAGAACAGTGCCCGGCAAAGCAGAACTGAGCCCTGCCGACTCCACTTGACCGTGACCCCCGCCCCCACACCCGGCCATGGTGGAACCCACTCGGAGCCTGACAGACGCAGAAGCAGGACTCTCAACCTATGGTTCTTTCCTTCTTTTTTTCCTCCCATGAAGGGCATTTGGGGAAGTGGGAATCAAAGGATGAGTAGCCTTACATTACCCAACCTTAGATACTGATTTCTAAATTTCTTTTTAATTTTACCCTTTGCAACAGCATGGATGGACCTGCAGAGTATTGTGCTAAGTGAAATAAGTCAGTCAGAGAAAGACAAATTCTATATGACTTCACTTATGTGGAATCTGATGAGCAGAATAAACTAACAAACGAAATAGAAACAGAAGCATGGATTCAGAGGACAGACTGACGGCTGTCAGAGAGGGCGATAGGGAGGCTGGCTGGAAAAGGTGAAGGGATTAGGAAAAACCCTCATAAACAGGCAACAGCACGGTGATGACCAGAGGGGAAGGGGTGGGGGAGGTAGGAGAGGGTAAAAGGGGTAGACGGTGACGGAAGGAGACGTGGCTTGGAGTGGTGAGCACACAGTGCGATGTATAGATGATACTTTATAGAGTTGTACCCCTGAAACCTATATAAGTTTATTAACCAATGCTACCCCAATAAATTCAATAGAAAGTTAAAATGTTTAATTTATACTTTATTTAACTTTATAAATATATTTTGTGCTTTGTGCCAGCTTCTCTGCTAGACCCTTTGGGATGCACAGAGAAGTTTCTTTTGCTGAGGGTTTATCTTACGTTTTCCTTAATTTAAAAGCAGAGAAGACAATAAAACTAATGGGCTAATAGAATTAATAAAATGAACAAAGAGAAAGAAGAAAGGGGAAGGGTTCAAGGTTAGGGGAGAAAGCTTATCCCAGAGTCTATAATGGGTTTTTAGGATTCTGTTGAAAACTCTGGACACCCTCCCAAGGAACATGTGTGCACAGAGCACACACAGTTAAGATATTTCGCCCAAATACGAGGAGGATGTGTATTTATCTCTAAGGCCAATGGGTGAAAAGTTAGAGATCTCTTAGACCCAATATGCAAGGTGACCGCTTTTGGGAAAACACAGCTTAAAAGGTTTGAAATAATGTCCAGTGTCTTAGCATCAGGTGGCCCCATGTTATCCGCATAACTCCTTCATGAGGAGTGAAAAAAAAACACCTTAAACTAGGTTAACAAAAGAAAACATGAAGCTTATATGTAAATGTAGATTTAATTTCAAATGAAGCTCCTAACACAGTCTCAGGTATGAGTCTCTCTCTTGAACCTGCTGCTTCTACTACGTTGGCCTCAGATTTAGGCTCCACTTGGAAACAAGATGGTACGTGCAAGCTTCAAACCTGAATTCTCTCAGGTTCAAGTTATCTTGAGGCAATAGTCCAGACCCTTGCTGAGGGTCTGCCCATCCTCCACTGACTTCATATCTGAAGCTGACTCTACTCCTAATCCCAATCGTTTTTATACCTCACTTGTGGCCTACCTTAGACTAATTCCTCTGGCCACCTGGATTGATTTAGAGATGAGTATGTGACCTATCAGAATCATTGAGATGTCATGAGAATTTCCTGAGGCTTCCAAGAGGGAGCAGACACTCTTTCCCTCTGGATGAGGATAGGAGAACCATGTAAGGGTTGGAGCTGCTGCAGCCACCTTGCAACCTTGAGGAAAGAATCTGCGTTTGGAACAAACATGTGGGAGTGTGAGAAAAAGTAAGAGAAAGGGAGGAAAAATATGCTAGTGACATAATTTGAACTTCTGTTCAAGCTGTGCCTGAACCTTAGAATTCTGATCATATTAGTTGTATGACCTCCTCCATCTCCTTTTTGTTTGAGGCAGTTTGAATAAGATTTGTAAATCAAAGATGAGTAACTGGCACACACCGCCTGTCATGGATCATCAGAAATATTCTCATGTCTACAGGTGTTCCAGAACAGATGATTTCAAGAGCCCTCTCCGGCACTGAACTTTTTTGTAACACATGTGGCAAAAAAAGCTTTTTAAAGTTGCAGGTGCCCCAAGGATTAGTCCCTCATTTTACAGTGGCTATGATGCTTCTCAAAGTCTACATAGTTGAATATATCAGAAAGTGACTGAGGCCTTTAAGATCCTTATCTATGATTGTTCAGACATCCTAACTGCTGACTCTCTGTTTTAATTTGGAGGTGCAAGGTATTTCAAAGCTTGACTTTTTTTTATCATCTTTACAGGCTGCTCATTGGAGATCAATTTCTATTACTTTTGCTTTTTATTTTAAAAAATTATTTATGTAGCATATACAATTAATTCACAATGCTTTTCCATTGATTTGCAGGAAGCTGAGAAGCATTTAAGTTCATAGACCTCAAAGCCACAAAATGAAATTCAGTGATTTCGAATCAGTGATTTAGGTAACATGTTAGTTCAGGCAGAGTTAGACCAGGTGAGCGATAGGGCGTTAAAAATGACTCTGGGGGCTGGAATCCACAGGAAGTTCCTTAGGCAGTTAGGTTCACAGTGGGATTCAGCACTTGTCCAAGGAGTGAGGGACAGATAGACCGAGGTAAAGAGCATGACCCGGACAGAGCATGGGGCTCGCCAACCCCCCTCCACACCTCTGCACACCTCTCCAGTGAATAATCACTTCTTCTGCGCTGACCTAGGGCACTTAGCAATTTTCCCCAACAGTTTTGTGTTAATGTAACCTGATTATGTTTCCCTTATTTATGTTTTGCGTCCCCTGACTTCAAAAGTCACTTAAAGGCTTCTGTGACTGCGAATGCATGCATGCCTTATTTCCCTGTGCTGAGCCTGTTCCTTCGACATCAGGACGAATCTACGTCCTTTGGTCTGGCTGGAGGTGGCTGTGACACTGTCCTTGTGGATGGAAGGGAGCCGTATTCGGACATGCAAAGTGGGCCACTCCCCAGTCGGGGTACCCGGGAATGGGCCCCCAACATTTCTGTGAACCAATGATGTGGCCCTCACGGCTCAGGGCCTCAGTTTCCCCCTCCCTGTCTGAGGAACTTTTGAGACCAAGCACATTTCCCTCACAGAAATGAGGGATGAAGGCTGAGAACACTCGTGTGCGTCACACACCTGTACCTCTCTGGTGGACGTATGAACTGCCATTATTCACACACGCGGAGAGGAGGTGGCCATTGCAGAAGGAGAGGGGGGCCCACCAGCCCCTCATCTACTTTCTTTGGGCCATTTCTAATGAAATTCAAGGTGGGAAACAAAATCGTCCACCCCGGGAATCTTGGACCATTCTCTATGCCCTTGTTTTTTAACAGACCTGGTCTCTAATTCCAGAGACCATTTCTAGTTGCTAAGTTCCATGCATAAAGTTCCCATCTGATTTTATACAAACCCCAGAAGGCTCCAATCGAATCAAATGCCAAGCAAACATGGAAGTTTCTCGACAAGGACACTCTCTTCCGGCCTGCTTAGTGGCTCTGCCCACTCTTAGTCACGTGGCCTTCCAGGGACGGATGTCAGGGCAGGTGCTTCTATCCTGCGTGGGGTCCTTCCTTCTGAAGCCCATTCAACAGCACTTTCTCTGAGTCTTTCTTCTCCACTTCACTCGGTCACGGGGACGCAGACTGTGGACGGAGACAACGGAGCTGCTTTACGAGGAAGGAGCACGTTGAGGGCGGCACCTAGATTTATTGGTATGAAAAATAAAGCAAATCCAGACAGGACTCACCTTGGAGACAGGCCACAGATATGCCCCATCTGCCTCATTCATAACGAGGGAAGATGCAGTGGCTCACAGCAGAATTCTCTTTCTCAAGTAGGTTCCTGAACTTCCCTCTCCTGGTTTGGGAAGAACTAAACCTGGAGCTCAGGGACTTTGACCATCATACTTCCTCTGTGCCCCAGTGCATTTTCTAAATTCCTGCCTCCTCCCAAGCTGACCATGCAGCACCCTCGCCTCCTACCGACTTTTACGTGTTCATAACCGTTTCCTGCTTTTGCCATTTTTAAGGCCAATATTTAAGGTAAAGAGTATTACTTAAAACATTGGAGCAACACATTAAAAAATGCTTTTTGTAGTGACAGCTGCATTGAAAAAGAATGTCATCAGCCCCCTGGGCTGTCACAACCTTCTAAAAAGCCTTGTGACGTGTGTGGTAAGCGCACACAGGAGATACAGCTCAGCTCCTTGCCACTCGCCACAGGTTCTGTGGGCCAGTGGGACTGGGCCACCCTGGGACCTGGTGACAAATGTGGAGGCTCAGGCCCCACTCCCAAACTCAGGGTCTGCACTTTCATGAGACCCCCGGGTAATCTGTGTGCACACTGAAGTTTGAAAAGCCCTGCCTTCGAGGTTTGATGCCAATTACTGTTAATATAAAATTAGAGCTCCTATTTCCCATAGTAAAAAGAAAATCTCTGTGCGTGTTCAGCTCTGTCTTCAGTTTCCATTGTGATGGTGTCAGAGTGAGACATGTTAATGGGGACATAACGCAACTTGTCACTCTATTTCGTTCTTCTGTCTTTTCAAGCCATCACTGGGAACAGATCTTTTTTTACTATAATTCCCTAGTTTTATTTTTATTTTTTCATTGAATTTATTGGGGACATTGGTTCATAAAATTATATAGGCTTCGGGGGCTGCAATTCTGTAATACATTATCTGTATACCGTATTGTGTGTTCACCACCCAAGTGAAGTCTCCTTCCGTCACCATTTCTAGCTGCCTCCAGTTAGCTGACAGACACTAACGGCTGGCCCAGTGAGCCCGGACTGGACGGTGACAGCTGTGTGCTCTGGCCCCACTTCTTAGATTCCTACCTCAGCAAAGCTCACCCCATAAACTAAGGGTGAGGACCCCCTCTTTCCCACAGCAAGCACTGTTCCCCACCCACTGCTGTCACTTCGTTCCCTTTTCTTTCGAGTGGCAGGGAACTGCTTCATTCCAGTGCCTCCAGCTTCTCAAAATCAGGGAGAAAAAAAAGATATAAATGTGAAAAATATGTCTGTCCCCACATAGGTTTGTTTGTTTGTTTTCTAGTCCAGGTCTCACACCGACTCCACTAAGGACAGTGTTTCAAAGGCAGCCTGGCAAAGAAAAACAAATTATGTGTCGCTCTAGAAGTGTGAAACAATGTGAAACTCTCATGTTCTATATTTTTAAAAGAAGCAAAGACGGAAGTTACTGTATTTAAGTAACTGTGTTAACAGTTATCTGTGTCAACATGAGTTCCATTAAAGCATCTAAGACAGAAAAAGAAGAAAATCGACACTACCACCAAAGATAATCATTCTCACCCAAAGAAGGGAACCTAGCGCCAGGCTCTGGGAGAAAAGGCCACCCATCGGATGGTGGAAACCGCCTTTTCAGAGTGTGCCCTGCGAGGTCAGGGACAAGGAAAAGAAAAATACTCACACACAGTGCACACAAAGTAATATGAACTACGGTGAAAAAAAAAAAAACTCATAAGGATAGTGCTCAAGAATCGCTCCATTGCACACAACGGGCCCAGGAATTTGTACGAGCTTCCCTGATATGCCTTCTCCCCCAGCTCCCAATCCGGGTTTGCAGAAAGAGTAAAGTTGTTCTTGGGGAGGGTATTCCCAGCTCCCCAAGCCCGTCTGCCCCGTTGTTAGCCTCTGACAACACACAGGAAAGGGGTGGCCTGTACATCCCCCTTGCTCAGCAAACGTGACTTACCGGGGGTTTATCTGGTCTGTTCCTTTGGTTCTGGATCCCCACCCCCACTCACTGAAAATATTTAACAGAGCAGAAGCTTCTCTTCTTGCCTTGAACTAAAATAAAAGGATTTCCGAGTAACAGAGTGCACACTTGGATTTGACCAAGTGGCCATACTGACAGAAGAAGATGTTTAGTGACCCGTTTCCTGTGGTGGTATTCCCTCCCAGCACAAGATGAGGACGGACAGACGGCGCCTGTACCGGCACAACAGTCCTTCCTGTGCAGTGCTGGGCATCTCACTCGCTCCTGCTTTTCTCTACAAAGAATCTCTTAGAGGGTGAGTGTGGACCCTTGTTCATTTTCTTCTGGACATTGCTTAGTTAAACATTTGCAAGTAATGATTCGGCCTGGTGACAGCCTCTGGGATTTGGGAGAAGCTGTTTCCGGGAGACCTTCTGAGACGGGGCTGTTGGTGTCCTGCACACGGAGTGCCCCAGAACAATGCCCTTGTCCCCGCCGTCTGCTTTGGGACGTCACTGGAGGTCCAGACACCGCACATTGGGCATGGCTCTCTTCCTCCAAGCTGTGAAATGCTCCAGTTTCCAAGTCTGGATTTCATTTTGTTTTATTTTATTTTAAGGAAGGACATTTTGAAAAGAGTTCTCTTTGTTCCATGACAGTAATTTTCGGAGCGCTCCACGTCCCTTATTAAGTCATCATGTGCCTTGTCTGAGAGCGCGGTGTGACTGAAGCCTTAATTAGACTTCCGAGACCCTCAGACATGTTTCTCTCAGCAAAGATCTGACGTTCGGGGGCTGTCCGTCACTTGGAGGTACACTAAATAAAAAAGTCATATTATACATTCCACCGGTGAGTGTGTATACAGTGGAGGAGGGGTGGGGACTGGGAGGGTAGAAGGGAGCCAGTTTAATGTATTCTAAGATGAGACAAGATGGGGTAAATGATGTTTGGAATTAACGAAGCATACAGTCATAATTACGTGGCTGGTTCACCATCCTACCTCCCAAATTGTGCCTGAAACCCCCTACCATGTGGGCCTATCTAGCTTGGAGTGAGCATTCGATACCCTTCACCATCACGGCCAATGACAAGCTAGTTCTCCAGCATAGAAGAAGCAGGGCCCTGACCAATGAGGTTGTAGTAGGATTAAAAAAAATAGATATGTCCTCCGCTCGCGCATTCTTTTCTCTGGAACGTCACAGATTTGGGAAGGTGGGGTGACGTGGAGGAAGGAGTTCCCAGCCCCCCAACCCATGGTCTTCCTCCTGGCTCAAAGTAGCATTGGCAAAGTGAGAACAAACGAAACTAGTGTTTCCTAAACAGCTGGCATGTAGCAGCGACTATGCCTGACTTGCTTGCGAAAATAGGTAAGCAGAGTATTTCACACCATAAATATGCTCAATAAGTATTCAAATAAATGAATTTGTGACTGAAATATATATGTATTTATACCCATGTACACACACACACACACACACACACACACACACACACACACACAAAATGTGCCTGGGAATCTAGAGAACAAAAGCATGACATTTTGCACTCGCTGGACGTGGGCCCGTACCCAGGCACCACATAATTATATACCTAGAACTATGATGACCTTTGTCACGACGTTTTCTTCCATGTCACTACGGTGGACATTCTTGCCTTCATCTTGTAACTTTTACTGCCCTGTGAGACTCCTCAAGGAAGAGGATCTCGGCATTTCCCTGAAAAAGCCACACCTGAGCACGAGCCCCCAGATTCTGGTCCTCGTGGGCCCCTGGGTGGTGGGGTGTTCGGCCTGAACCCCTCAGGATGACAGTGGTCTGTTCTCTCTGCCTGCGGAGGGGGAGTTTGGCAAGAAAGCTTGCTCTGCACCCACAGCCAAGATGACCTACAGGGACTGTCCAGGGCCTTGCTGCCTGGGACAGGAGGCCCAGTCCTGCATGCCCACGCCCTCCGTGACCATGGGCAGCTGTCCATATCCATTCGTGCCCCTGATCTGCAGTGGCATGTGGGGTTCTGAATATCTCAGTGTTGCCCAGGCTGGAGGAAAGAAGTCTTCCTGCAGGAGACCAGAGGACAAATGACCCTCCAACCTGGAACCGATCCCTCGGAAACCTCATAATATGGAATCTAGCACCTTACGTTACTTTAAAAGTGTATGTATTTGAAGTGTTGGTTTTAAATTAGTTTCAACAGCATACCTTTTTAAGACAGCTTTTGAAGTCAACTTTTAAATTTCTGGAATATCTATATATAACTGAAATCTGACTGATCAGGTGTTTTGAATGATCAGTGCTGACATGAATCTTCATGACACGCCTAACCTACCACTTTAGGGCACCTATCCCTTTTTATTATGAATTAGTTTGGTTTACTTCAGATCTCATCTACCAGAATTTAATCTTCAAAAGGACATGTGTCAGAAGGGATTCTTACAGTTGCCAGTGACAGAAACCCAATTCCACCAACGTCATCAAACAAGGAAGATATTGACTCACATAACGGGAATGCCAAGGCTAGATTTGCTTCAGGTAGGGCTGGATCCAGAAGCTCAGGTCAGAAAAATATTGGCTTCTCACATCTGCTTTCATCAAGGCTGACTTAATCTCCTGGCAGCCTTTCTCCATGTAGAGAGAAGGCCGTTTACTAGGCCAGGCTTTTACATTCCACCAGTTTATCAACCCAAGAGAGAGCGCCTTTCTCCTAACAGTTTCCGTGAGTGTCTGCAGTAGACCGTTGGCTCAGCTTGGGTGCGAGTCTCAGCCGTGAATCGGAGCTGTCGTCTGAGGAGTGCGGCACTCTGGTGCTCTGATGCTCTGAACGGCCCCGCTGGAAGCACACGGAGTGCGAATGGAACTAAGTGAACTGTCTGCAAAGGGAAAAGGAGGAGTCCTTTCCCGGGAGGAAGAGGAAGGGATGGCTTTGCGGCAGATGAGGACATGTCTGTCACAGAGCAGAACCGTGCCTGCTCTCACCCTCCCTCATACTGTGCCCCTCCCCCCTTTAATATTTCACACTAAAACCTAATTATTTCCATGATTTTTGATGGGAACTAGATGAGAAAATATATGTAAATCACATAGTCCAGGTTTCCTTGTTTTTAAAGTGAAAAAGGCTAGGAGCACACTCTCCACTAAAATGTTAGTTCTTTTAGCATTAGAATTACCATTTAAATTTAATCTTTTTTGAAGTTTAGTATTTTGCCATTAAAACCTAATTAAGTATGGGATTAAATAATACAATTCATTATCAATTTTGGTTCAAATGTGTAAAATAATTTTTAAATCAATATCTGTATTTTATAAAATTAAACGTACTATTTAAAGAAATACTATCCTTGATCTATTTTCTAACAAAAATATGTGCCCCCTGCAATGTTAGAAATGGACTGATAATTTTGTCCTTTGATATAAGCATATAAAGTAGGGAGAAAAGCAATTATATTTTATACTTGGAGACAAACATTTCACTCTTCCCCTGTCTGACTCAAGAGATAACGTTGTGGTAGAGTTATTTTGTGTATACATAATATTAAAGAAAGAATATTAAATCTGCCGCCTCCCTCCCCTTTTTCCTTTGTATCTCCCCGTATGTCCCAGCAGTGAAAACTCTGATGTGTTTTGCTATTACAACAGCCTCCCACAGTTCAAAGGCTCAGCGTGGTGACCTAGGGAAGCTACCTGTTGACAATATCTTTGCTGTTGTTTGAGAAGCGAGCACACGCCTGTACACAAGTGGGATCCTTCAACAGCTGCCTTGATATTAAATGTCACCATGCATAGCATTTGTTTTCACACACTGACAACAATGAGATTAGAGTGCCATTCAGTGCATGTGCTGCCTAAAACAATAATGATGTCCTGAGCAGTGCTTCACTATCTCCCCCATCAGAAATAGTTCAGGTAGGAGTTCAAGAACCAACGACTATGTCCTGACCACATTAAATCCTATCCTTACGCAGGTTTCGGAAGAATCAAAAATAGAAAAGATCAAAAAACAAAAAAATACGGTATTTTGGAAAAGGCTAACAAGTACGCTTCTTGTAAAAACCAAGTGAGACATTCAAGCAGGTGACGATAGCCAAGTCTCTGCTGTCATCGCACAGAGAGGTGGCCCAGGACAGCGTCACGGGTGTCAGCAGTCCTCCCACGTGTCGCCTAGCTTGATGTATTTTGGAGCTCCTTAAATGTTTCCACTAACAAGCCTCTGAGAAGAACGAACTTACAGCCCCCAGGATGCAAAGACTGGCCCAAAGCAACGATGTATCCTTTCAGCTTCATGTTTTCGTTTTTAGAGATGCTATTGGCTGTTTTATTTTTTAAGTTAATTAATCACTTAATTATCGTTGACATAAAATATTATGTTAGTTTCCGGCCTGTAGCACAGTGATTTAACATCATGTGCCTTACGGAGTGATCCCCCAATAAATCTAGGACCATCTGCCATCGGGTAGGGTTGTGGTGGACTTTATTCTCTCTGCCGTACGTCACATCCCCGTGACCTACAACTGGAAGTTCGTACCTTTGAGTCCCCTTCACCTTTTTCACCTGTCCTCCATCTCTAAGCTTTATATTTTATCTTAAAAGCCACATACACATACACCTTAAATATGTACATTTTTATTTGTCAATTGTACCTCAATAAAGCTGGGAAGGGCTATTTAAATGTCTCACACAATCAAGTAAATGTGCTTTTTAATATAAAATAGCATGCAAAAATATTTATTCCTACTTCACTGACTTTTCCACCAAATCTTTAAGTAAAAATTCTGGCAGCAACCAGATCTGTGTGACTGTCACTTGAGTCTCTCCATGTCCTGCCACCATATGTCCTGTAAGAACCAAGAGCCCTGGGACCGGGGCTCTTTGTGGCAGAGTCCCGGGGCCCAGAGGGGGCCTGGCACAGGGTCGATGCCGGATGAATGTTTGTTGAGTGAATGAAAGAACCAAGTAATTAATATGCCGTGTTTATCATCTGGCTTCCCATTTCCTCTGCCCACCCACCCCCCGCCCCCAAGGAGGTGCTTTTGCCTGAAAAGCGCACTCAACACAATGCAAATTGAAGCCACGGTTCGGAATTCATGGAGACAAATTAATGAAACAATTTTCTCTTCGCTCCTGTGATTTTATTAGGTGAATTATGGGTGCGGATGATTTCATGGATCAAATGACCGCATCTGCTAGGTCTGTAGACTCTGGACTCAGCAATTACCCCGTTAATGTGATGAATGGAGACAGTGAAAATGAGCGTCAGCGTGGCCATGGGGGGTCTCCTGCTGCTGAGACTCGGAGACCATGCCAGGTCTGTGGAAGAAATGTTCTTGCAAAGGGATTACGCTCTGGAGGGTCCCTGGTTCCTCTCCATTCCCTCCATATGTCCCCTGCCCTCTGATTCCCTCTCATGCTCCTGAGCCCATCGATATTTCTGCACACCTGTGTTTCTGCTCACATGGCATACATGTCGTCTGTCTGAATTGCTTCTCGAGCTTTGGGAAGATGAGCTAACGCTGCTGCTCAAACATGATGACAAAGTGCTGACTACACAGTGAGCATGGGGAAGAACTGCCCATTTAAACTATTCTTTTAATTCAGAAACACTTTTAAAGGAAGAGTTGCCTCAAAGAAATTCAATGCCAAAATGAAATAACAGCTAAGGGGGTCTGGGCTTCCCTTTACGGAGAGCATCTCAGATGCTCAGTGATGGGCACCACTGACCCGGTTACCCTTCACCCTGACCTGGGCTGGGGGTGGGGCACCGTGTTCTCTGTACTGAAGGCAGGACAGGGAGGCCGGGGAAGGTTAAGCCTCTTGCTCTGTATCACGGGTGAACTCGGGTCACGTAAACTCCTGGCAGGAGAAGGGCCCACATGCAGATCTGCCTGGCTCAGGAGTCCGAATTTAATCATCGTGTTATACACACTGTGACTCTGTGGAGCAAGTCAAAGAAGGCAGGATGGAGGAGAAGACTGGGGACCATCACGAGCACCCCCTAATGTGAAACCTGAAGTCTGGCATGGAGATCACGGGCACGTTCAGACCAGTGTGGCCAGGTGGAAATGGCTATGAATCGTGCTGGGACCCAGATGCAAAGATCTGAACAGAACCAAGTGGAGTACTGCCACCTTCAACCTCTTCACTGGGTTTTAGTACCTCCAAATACTACAGCTAGCCTCTCGTTGTACTGGAATAACCTGTTGTTGAAATCATGTGATTTGAAGGCTTCAGTGAGAAGCCCCCTCTTATAAGTACCTCCATCAACATGACTGATCCATCAGCTTGGGTGAAATTTCACCAGTGGGCTGAGACTCATTCTCATTTAAAATCTCTCTTTACAATGCAAAAATTTCCCATGATGAGCCACACATAATTCTCTAACTACCATGTTCCTACTTCAAACCGGTCCCTTGGGGTCATGCCAAGAGTTCCAATGTACTTCCAAACAACCTCAGGTGGGTTTTTATCATCTCCATTGGTAGAAAAGTAAAAAGATTCCCCCAAGTCCACACAGATAGGATGCAATAGAGCTTCGGTCCTCAGCTCTTCCCCCTGTGAGCTGGTATGCCATATAAGGGGATTTAGAAGTGAGTATCCTGAATGCGCACATAGGAGAGGAAAACTTACCGCAGAAGGTAGGAACGAAACCACTTTCAATAGAGGTTGTGAATCCATTGAGACAGGGCAAGCTGGTCAGACATCCTGAGAGAAAATGCATCACAGTGAGAGAAAACGGTAATTAAAACAATAACAGAGGAAATATCTTTCAAGTTCTAGGTGAACGAGAACTGTAATTCAACAACTGTTCCCTTCGAACGTGGACATGCTCTGACTTCAAATGACAACTCACATTTTCTTAATCACGTAACCTGGCCAAAGTTGTGGAGTATAGAGCAATTACATGTTTCCCGAACATGGTCAGGGACATTTCCCGGCAGGACACGCCTGCTTCACCTGCTGGCTTTCCCTGTTTGTTCACTGCCACCTTCTCCTGGCTTCTTGCAAACACAGACGAGAACATCTTCCAGGCTCTTGATCTCTCCAAAGGCCCACTTTTATTTCTCAGCAGCTTCCCTTTCTGAGCAGGTGAAGTTCCCTTTCAGAGCTGATACTTAGGCTACACTTGACCGCTGCTATTGCAGCTCTCAGCTCCAGGTCAGCCTTGGTGGCAGCGTGCACTTTCAGATGAAAAAGCAGACTGTGGCAGGAGGAATTGGCTGTGGATATGCCGCGGTTCACGTGAAGTTTCCTGGGGCATTTTTTTCCCCATGGGATCAGTATCCATGGTTTCTTCCTGGGCTCATCTAAGGTCAAACCACAGAGGGAGGCAAAAGCATAAACAGAGGTCCCAAGAAAGAAAGTGACTGTTGATCTTTGTTTTATTCTCTTCCTCCTCTTGAAGATTTCCCTCCTCTTCATTCCTCCTCTAAAATTCGCCCTGAAATTGAACTTGATGGATGGTAGAGTTAGTGATTCATTATTCTCTGGCAAAAGAACATTTTTCCTTTTAGCCGTGTATCTTTAGAAGTCTCATTTTAATGTCCACAGGCGTCCCATGGATAGATTGAGACAGAGGATATCTGCAAATGGCCACTTAGACGGTTTTTGTGCGTGCCATCAGAGGAGTTCAAAGGCAAGTTGAAGTCCGTGGGAAAGGGACAGGGAAGCGATGCAGACCAAAGCTGTCCTGGGCAGCCACACGGAGGACGGGGCTTTGAGGACTGGGGACGGGAGGCAGACACCAGGAAATAAAGACATCAGCTCATGATTGCTCATCCTTGCTGTATATTAATGACTTGGAAACTCTCAGTTAAATGGATGGTGTTCTTAGAAAATATGAATTTCCCAAATGTATCCAAGGAAAACTGCACAGCGAACAGCCAAGTGGAAAACGACGGGCGGTAAAGCACTGGGAGGTGAGTGGGAACGTTTCCAGAGGGCTTTGTGACTAAGCTGCTCCAGTCCCCAAAGCCGCACGGTCTGCTCCAGCGCAGAGCAAGAGAGTAAAATATTCCTAGTTAATTTTATGAAGCATAACTTTGAGATCAAAATTAACAAGGCTTTATATGAGAAGATACAAGACATGCATCTGATGTGTTAATATTGACACAAAAATTAAATACTAGCCAATTCAGCCCATTACTATACACTAGGCATGATTTATTTGTTTGTTTGCTTATTTATTTACCTCTGTGTCAGGAGCACAGGACAACAGTCAGGCAATCACACACTTTACAGAGGGATCCCCCCAATATTTCCAGTCCCCACCTGGCCCCACCCATACAGGGTAGCACAAAAGTGGGTTTATATCTGTGAGTATGCAAAACGCAGAGTTTATTCTTATAATATTACTTATTAATTATTGTACTATTTTCCATACGAACCACTATAAACCTATGTGCTCCACCATGCAGTTGTTACAATATTAGTGACAATATTCCCTATGCTGTACTGTGCGTCCCCAGGACTGTTTTGTCACTGCCGGTCTGTAGTTCCTGAGCTCTGTACCCTTTCCACCGAGCCCCCACGCCCCCGCCCATCCGGCAATTGTCGGTCTGTTCTCTGTGTCTATGAGTCTGTTTCAACTTCGTTTGTTCATTTGTTTTGTTCTTTAGATTGCACATATAAGTGAAATCATATGGCATTCGTCTTTGACTGACTTATTTCACTGAGCATAATGCCCTCTAGGTGTATCCGTGTTGTAGCAAATGATAAGATTTCATTCTCTTTTTTATGACTGAGTCATCACCCGTTGTATATATGCACCACCACATTTTTGCCCACTCATCTGCCGATGGGCACTCGGTTGCTTTCGTATCTTGGTGATTGTAAATAAAGCTGCAGTGAGCGTAGGAGTGCATACATCTCTTCGAGTCAGCGTTTTTGTTTTCTTTGGGTAAATACCCAGAAGTGGAATGGTTGGGTCATAAGGCAGTTCCATTTTTAATTTTTTTTTAAGATTTTATTTATTTATTTTTAGAGAGAGGGGAAGGAGAAAGACAGGGAGAGAAACAGCAATGTGTGGTTGCCTCTCACACAGCCCTCACTGGGGACCCAGCCCGCAATCCAGGCATGTGCCCCGACTGGGAATCGAACCAGGACCGCTTGGTTCCCAGCCCACACTCAATCCACCGAGCTACACCAGCCAGGCCCATTTTTAATTTTTTTAAGAACCTCCATACCGTTTCCCACAGTGGCTGCACCAGGCTGCATTCCCACCAACAGTGCACGAGGGTCCCCTTTCCCCACATCCTCGCCAGCACTTGTTTGTTGGTTTATTGCTGATAGCCACTCTGACAGGTGTGAGCTGATAGCTCACTGTAGTTTGAATTTGCATTTCTCTGATGACTAGTGACATTGAGCATCTTTTCATATGTCTGTTGGTCATCTGTGTGTCCTCTTCGGAGACGTGTCTACTCAAATCTTCTGCCCATTTTTTAAAATGGATTGTTCTATTTTTTCTTGGTGTTGAGCTGTATGAGTTCTTTATATATTTGGGATATTAACCCACTATCATATGTATCCATGGTGAATATCTCCCTCCACTCAGTAGGACACCTTTTCATGTTGTTGATGGTTTCCTTTGCTGTGCAAAAATGTTTCAGTCTGATGTAGTTAGAAGAAGCATTTTATACCATGAAGTATGGTTGATATCAAGAATGTTAAGAAGTGTATATGTTATATGTCTCAAACTAATTAATTGATCAATTGATTGATTGATATGCCTAAAAAATCAAATTAAGATGTGCAGAGACCACTGTCATAGCTGGAGACTTCAAACATGCTGTCAAAAGGTGAGAAACAGTGAGGAGTTTCTGCTGGAAAATTATAGAAAGAACTAGAATTAAGGAAGGGATACCCACCAGCTCTGGTGAGCTGAGCTACGCTTTTTAACACAACCCATCCTGGGACAGAAATTGTGTGTGGCTGGAAAAGCAAAGGGAGGGAGGGATGTGGGAGGGAAACACATATTAAATCTACTGATGAATAAAAGGCATTTACAAAATTAAATCTACTGATGAATAAAACAATTAAATCTACTGATGAATAAAAGCTACTGATGAATAAAAGCACATAATTAAATCTACTGATGAATAAAAGGCATTTGGTGAAGTCTATTATCACTATGATTTTTAAAATAGGAATAAACAGAGACTTTGTTAGCAGGACAACCCATATCAGACTCCAGGTTGAAACAGGTGGGCATTATCCATACAAGTTGAAGCAAACTAAGAGACCGCTATGACATAGCATCGTTCTGGAATTTCCAGCCAAGGCAACAAGCCAAGTTGTGAAATGAGACTTTCTGATCCACGGCCCCTGCGGTGGCCGGGGGGAATAAGCTGGTGTCGTCTCTGACCCAGGAGTCTCCCATCCTCTCATAGGAAATGTCTTCCAAACCAGCTTTGCAACTCTGCATTTCCTGCAGCCACGAGTGAGAGTTTCTGCCGCTCCCCACCCTCGCCAGTGTTTGGTGTCCTCTGTGAGCTGGACTTTGGCCATTCTCACAGGGTGTGGCCATGTCTCATTGTTGCTTCCATTTGCATTTCCCGGATGACGCGGGATGTGGACTACCTTCTCCTACACTCATTTGCCATCTCTGTATCTTCTTTGGTGAAGTCTGTCAAGGTCTTTGGCCCATTTTTATTGAACTGGGTTATTTGTTTCCCTATTGTTGAGACTTGGTTTTTATCAGCTGTGTCTTTTGCAAATATTTCCTCCCGGCCTGTGCTCTGGCTTTTCATTCTCTTGACGGGGTCTTTCTCAGAGCAGAAGTCTTTAATTTTAATGAAGCCACCTTATCAATTCTTTCCTTCACGGATCATGCTTTCGGCGTCACATCTAAAAAGTCATTGCCCAAACCAAGGGCATCTAGATTTTCTCCTGCGTTATCTTCCAGAATTTTTATAGTTTTGTGTTTTCCATTTAGGTCTGTGATTCATTTTGAATTAATTTTGTGAGGTGGAAGATCTATGTCTAAATTAATTTTTTTTTGCATGCAGCTGGCCAGTTGTTCCCAATCTTACAATTTAGGGGGGAAAATAGCATTTAACAACAACAAAATAACACACATCTACATAAATACCACCTAGATTTTACATCCGTGAACATGTTGCGCTAAGGGCGTTCTCTCTCTGCCCCCCCTCTCTCTCTCCCTCTCCCCCACGTTCTCTCAAAACTTCACCCTCATCTCTTTCTCCAGAAACAAGACAATCTTTTCTTGGGTGCTTAGCCTTCCCATGCATTTGTTTTTACTTTTCACACATATGCACATATCCACAAACATCACCCAATTTTGTTTTGCATGTTTCCAAAATTTACATAATAATAGTCCAGAAACTGTCTCTTCCCAGTTTGCCTTCTGTCGGACCACATTATGCTTCTGCGAGTTACCCGGGTTGACACCTGCGGACTTGGCTCATTCGTTTCATCTACAGAAAAGTATCCTCCTGTGATAGGCCCCAATCTGTTTCTCTGCCTTCCCTTCGAGGGCCAGTGAGGCTGTTCCCACAAATGCTGGTGCCATTTCCGAGTGGAGAAAACTGGGCTCAGATACAGCACCGACGTTAAGTAGCCGTGAGAATACTTCTGTTTTGCGCTTTACAGGCAGAGAATAAGGTCAGCGGGATTGACAGCAGTGGTTAACTGTATCTGAGACTTTCCTGCAACCAAGTGAATTTACCTCCTCTTATTATCTCCCTGGGAAGTTAATAAAGGTCAATTACACCATAACAGTGCAACTGGTGGAGGTTAGCAGTGTTCAAACATTTTTTTCCCCTTTTTATGTTAAATTGAGTTGTTTCCTTTGTGAGATTTAAACATCCCACTGAAGCCAGTTTCCGTCCATTCTCCCTCGTGTCCTTATGTATGCAGGAAAAGGGGGACGGTTTCTTCCAGCCCTAGCCATGAGGTGCTGAGTGATGACAGGCAAGTATTGGAGTTTTCTGATTATTTCACTTACCATGAATATTATCAATTGATTTAAAGCAGCAGTTCTTAACTGGGGGAAAATTTTGTACCCCCTCAACCCCCAGGGGGAAAAAACCATGTAGCAATGTCTGGAGATAGTTTCGGTTGTCGTGACCGGGGCGGGGAGGCTGCTACCTGCATCCAGTGAGGAAAAGCCAGGGATGCCATAGAACATTCTACAGTGTGCGTAGCACAGCCCCCATAACAGAGGACCTCGCTGCCTCAAATGTCGCTAAAGCTGAGGTTGGGCACTTGGGATTTCAAGAAGCAGGAAACAAAATCACACACTTCTGCTGCCGTCTTGATTCCTGGAGGCCCCTGGGCTGAGCCGGACTTCACACTGGGGTTGGGGGGGAAATACGGTGCTACAAGGCAGATAGAATATTCTTCGCATCGCCTGCCGCCCCTGCCCAGTTACTGCCCCCCAACACGGTTTTAATTCCTCTCCTTCTTCCCCGCTGCGGAACGCCCAGCTGCCGACTAAAGCTCTGCCAGCCCCAAGCCTGTGACCCTTCGCAGACGAGGCCCCGTTACCTGTCTGCGGGGCACAGGTCAGCAGGCTCTGCCCTTTCTGAACCAGGATCCCCCGCCGTGGGCCTACCCACCCGGCAGCAGCCGGTTGCCCAGGTGTGCAGGGAGGCCCTCTCGCCGGGCAGTGAGAGGTCAAGGTGCTCCTGCCGTGGTCAGTGGGGCAGTCTGTTCAGGTTCGCTTCAGTTTGATCGGGTCCGACTTCCCGAGAAGGTGACAACAGAAATAGTCGTGGCAGAGATTGTGGTCCCAGGCACGATTGGAAAGGGGATGAGGGAAGACCTCTCTGAAGAGTCCATGGTCAGAAGACAGAACTTGAGTGGGGCTTGGTGATGCCCTCACGCCGCGGAAGATGATTCCCGGCAGAAGGACTGGCAACCGCCCAAGGCCCGAGATGGCGGCAGACCCTCAGCGACAGGGGCCGCAGAGAGAGCCGTGGGGCGAGGGTGGGCTGGGCAGGAGGAGCGTCCCCGGAGACCGAGGGCTGCAGGCCTGGGACCATGTGGGTTCCATGAGACCACAGCAGGGCCTGGGGTTTGCCTTTGTTCTCGCTCTTTTCCTTTTCCCGGCTAGGCAAGCGTTTTATTTTTAAACTCTTTTCCAAGTGACCTATTTTTCTTTTCTTCAACCATTTTTATTCTTCTTCTCCCTTTATTATCTGGGGGATAAAACAAAATGCCTAGCCCTGGCTGGTGTAGCTCAGTGGATTGAGTGCGAGCTGCGAACCGAAGGGTCACCGGCTCGATTCCCAGTCAGGGCACATGCCTGGGTTGCAGGCCAGGTCCCCAGTGGGGGCCATGTGAGAGGCAACCACACACTGATGTTTCTCTCTCTCTCTTTCTCCCTCCCTTCCCTTCTGTCTAAAAATAAATAAATAAAATCTTGGGGGAAAAAAAATACCTAAACTCAAGCACCTGACAATTGTAAATATGTTGAAATAATTTATTCCCAGCTCTTACCCATCAGAATTCCATTAAACTAGCCTACGATTAATGAGCTCCCCCACCCAGTTGTATAGAGATATAATAGACATTCAGCACTTTATAAGTTTAAGGTGTTTGGCAGAATGATTTGACTTCCATATATTGCAAAATGATTCCTGCAATAATTTAGTTAATATCCATCATCTCATATACATACAAGAAAAAATAATGTTTTTTTTCCTTGTGATGAGAACTCTTGGGATCTATTCTTAACAACTTTCCTGTACATTACACAGTGCTGTTAACCATTTCCATCCCTAGTACTTATTTATGTGAAAAGGGGAGTTTGTGCCCTGGGTCACCTTCATCCAACCCCCCACCCCCACCTCTGCTAGACAGATCTGACCTCTTTCTCTGCAAGTTTGGGAAATGATGTGATTGGACTTTGTTTTCTTTGGGGGCTTTTCTATGACTCTGATGGCTGCGCACTGAAGATGTAGGGGGCTCCCCAAGGCAGGGCTGGCAGCTGAGGGGCCGGCCATCATCTCTGGGGACATGAGGGCTGGCTCAGCGAGGGGGGAGCAGGAAAAATGCAGAGCAGCGGGTGCGCGCGGCCATGTTTGGGAAGCAGAACGAGAGCACTACTGATTCGCAGGGGAGAACTGCGGGGCAGAGAAGGACCCGGGACGAGTCCTAGGTCTCATACGTGACCAACACAGTCAGGAGTCACTAGAAGTGGGAATGCCAAGAAAACAGGCGTGGTTCCATCTTGAACGTGCTAAGCTTGAGAAAGACACTGAGCAAGCATCTTCCTGCATGTGCCCCAAAGGCACCGAGTATAAACACCCAGGACCCAGGAGAGAGTTCAGGACTGAGACAGAGCTGTGGGACTTGTCAGAAGAAGCTGAGAGCATTGGAGGCTCAGAACAGAATTTCTAACACAAGAAAATCCCAGGAAGGGCCCTTACAACCTTCAGGTTCACAAGATTCTTCCCATCAGCGGCCACTCCTGGGCAATGGGGCTGTGCATTGTCAAGCAGAAAAAAAACTCCTTCTTTCTCCCTAAGTCGGTTCCCTCACGCAAGAGCCAAAACCAGAGTCCATCCAGTGCCGGCGCAGGTTCCGACAAGGCCTGAGCTTTCGCGAAGACGTTCTGTGTTTAACATTTGTTGCGAGTGGAGCCCTAAAATTTTACCACCTCCCATAAACACTTATTGTTTTTCTGGGTTTCTGACCCCAAGCAGAAAGTGCCAGTTAGTGCTCCATCCTATATGCCTTGAAGTCTGTCACTGTCGAAGACGCAGAGCATGTTTAGCATGTGAGCCAGGGCATGGCGGTCCCCAAAGAAAAGAGGTTGAGAAGGAAAGGGGCGCGAGCCAGGATTCTCTGCAAGGATTTTCACCTGGCGGACCAGTCGCCATCCTTGCTGCATTTTTCTGTTCAGCTCCAACAGGCTCTGCCGACCACGCACTTAATACAAATTCTGGCAACATACTTCACTCCTTCTATTGTACAACTCAAACCTCATTACTTGTTCATTGTATTGCAGTCGGGATTTGGATTTTTATAACCGTTTTCTCAAGTGCTGAGCACTTTATACATTTATGACTTTTATTACCAATCAATAAATTTTATCCACCTATTATTCAGCAGGGGACATACCTTACTGAATAAACGATGCCATTACCATTAACTTCTCAATCCAGGGGAAATTTTTAAATTAAAAAAAATTCCTCTTATAAAGAAGGGAATGAGAGGCTCGAGAGAGCAGAGGTGGGATTCAAGAATACGGGAGAACAATTCACAGGCACCACAGGATTTCGCTTTTCTTCCGTAATACATCAAGTCACGGGACATTGTTGGTTTGGGACAGTGGTCTTCAACAGGGCGAGATTTCCTTCCTTCCCTCCTGGGGACGCTGGGCAATGTCTGTAAACATTTTGGGAGTCACAGCTGGGGAGAAAGTTCTACTGGCATCTAGTAGGTAGAGACTATGGGTGCTGCTAAGCACCCTACGGTGCCCAGGACCGCCCCACAGCAGAGAACTATCCAACCCCACAAGCCACTAATATGGGAGCAAGAAACTCCGATTTTGCCCCTGTTCACATCCTCAAAAGGAGGTTTTAAATTTTTTTGTGTATATTTACATTTTTTCTCAAATTTAAAATAAAGGATTAAAGATGCCTTTGATAGAGTTGCAAATGGCTAACAATATTATCTAACTGTAGGGGAACGTGCATAACCTAGTAATACTGGTTTATCTAAAGGCCAATAAATGGTGGCCCAAACACAGTGTATAAACCCAACTTCCCCCGCGCGAACGAGGCCGACACACCACACCTGGGCCTGCCATTGTTGATGAGGAGTGTATTTAACACTGGTTTCTTCGTAAACGAATGATTGGCTGATTAACCAGCAAAGAGGTTTCGTAGATTAACAAGAGAAATTCAAAGTGGTTCATTTATTCACTGTTTTAAAATTGCAAATCTGCCCATTTTATTTAATTGGGCCAAGCACCTGCGTATCATTTCATGGCGATTACCTGCTACTTATGCTTTAAAATGGTATGTAATATTTTGTGTTTTGTTTATTTCATTAATCCCCAGCTCTTATGCTAATTTTAGGCAGCAAAGAGTTTGCCTCAAGCAGATATTGCAAAAGTAAACTCTACCAACTTTCTTCAGTAAGGGGGAGAATTACGGTGGCTGGAGCCGTAAGTGTACAAATCAGTGTTACCCAATATAGATGCCAGCAATCCGGATGGTCTGCAGAGAATCCGAAATGGGTCACCCATACGCATACCTCCTCAACAACCATTTCATCATCATAACAAATTGATTATCACTAGTGCTACTGAGCAACAATTATGTCCTAAGGGTCTTCAATGCATCAAATCACCGAACCTTCACAACATCCCCAGTAGGCTGACGCTACGCTATCCCCATCTTGAAGACAAGGAGCCATGGGTGCTAATAAGTTACTCTGGGTCACATGGCTGCTAAGAAGCAGAATGAGTCTCTCTATCCCAACCCTTAGTTCTTCACCACTCTGCTATACCTTTTTGTGTGTGTGTGATGCTTAAGTTTACAAATTTGAAAAGCATTGCCAAACATAGGATACTCTTTCTGTCCCTATGACCTTTCTCAAGTCTTATTGAAAAAAATAAGACTTCACACCAAGTTTTAACTGTACAAAGACTGGGAGCCATGATGCTAAGTCTTCTCTCCGGGAATTTATTTGTATTTATCAATTATTCATGCAGCATGTGGTGTTAGCGATGGTTGATGCGATCCTCGATTCATACGGGCGCATTCAGTCACTTAATCATTGATGACGAAACGACACACGGACTAGTCTGCCGTGGTGTCCAGCTTTAACGCCCCACTTCAATGAGTGCCATCTCCAGACATATCAGGGTACCTACTGAAAAATAAATAATTTTTTTTGCAGGGCTGTGTAATTTAATTGAACCAGGATATGCGTCTCCTTTACAGACTAATCAGTTCCTCAGCCACTCTTCTGTGTGATGAGAATATTAGGACTCCGAACAGACAAGGATCCATCGGCGTGGTGAGCTATGCGGTCTGGGTGAGCAGCATGACGCTTGCCGGCTGGTGGGAGCTGGGACTTGGTGGCAGAAGGAAATGGACTGGACATGTTTACTTGGGTTGGAATCTCCCATGATATTTGTGCTATGTGGTCTCTTGGCCTCTGTGTACAAAGAACCAGTGGAACTCCCTTCACCTCCCACTGAGGCATCTATTTCTTCCTCAGGTTGCTTCACCTTCTGATTGTCCTCACCCTGAGCTGCAACCTGACACAAGTTTATTCTTTGGCTATAAGCCCGAAAGAAGCTACTTAATTTGACCAGGCTTAAACAATTAATTTCTACCCCAGCCTGTGAGCTGACCCAGCTGGTACCAAGTGACATAAAGACCCTCGGTCCCTTCCAAGGCCTGCCCAATTGCAGAGGCTCAAGCAAAGGAAGTTATCTTTGCTTTCAGCCACTAAGTTTTGGGCTCGTTTCTTATACAGCACTAGCTAACTAAAACAATTAAGCTTGCGTAATTCTGTATCATTCATTTTGTGATCCATTCAGTAATTGTTTACCAAGCATCTACTAAGTGTTTGTGCTGTTCTAGTTGCTAGGTATTTAGCTGTGAGGAAGAGAAGTAGAGATTATATTGTAGTGGGGTGATAATAAGTAAACACAGAGAGGGAGAAATTAAAAAATAGAAATATTGACCACGGATGCTGGAAAGAACATAGAGACTAACAGAGGTAGGGAGGGATGCTACATCCTATGGGATTATTTGGAACAGAGACCTCAGTGCAATCCAGGAGCAAATCAAAGTGATATCTGGGGCCAGCGTGTTGCAGGCATGAGGGAAGCAAGTGCAAATGTCCTGAGACAGGCACATGTCTGGTATATCCCAGGGAAAGCAAGGGAGCTGAGGTGACCACAGTGTAGCGGGCAGAAGGGACAGGTTGAGAGATTGGGTCAGAATGCGTGCTAGAGGCCGAGTTACATAGGGCCTTCGGGAGCCTGCATTGCCGCGTGGGTGAGATGGGTAGCCGTGGGGGCATGAGGGCAGTAGTGACTTGGAATGAGTTACTTTAGAAGGACACTGATGAGGACCAAGGGCAGCGTCAGGAAGACCAACTGTGGAGGGGTCGGCGGATGGCAGCCCGGGAGGCCTGCAGCAGATAGACTCTAAGAAATGATCGGATTGCCATCATCATGACTATGGAGGAATTGTACTGTTGGAAATGTACATTCACATATGCTCTGGATTCAAACCTCCCAGAATTCCTCAAAATAGTCACTGTCATCAGTGCTCTTAGTGACTCACGGTGAATGTGAAGGTCAAGAGATGGAGGCTCACAGAAAACCAGCGGCCGTCCCCAAGTCTCCCAACGTACGGGTTTCTTTTTGTCTCTTCCTGCTAAGTAACTCCGGTTAGGATCCAAACCTAGGCTTCCCAACTTCATGTCTATGATATTTTACTAAGTAAAAATATAATATTGCTTTTCTAACTTAAAATTCATGTTTGGTGCATTATCAATAGAAAAATACCCAAAAAAGAAAATGAAATGACTCATAATCCTATTACTCTAAGATATCGTTATTGGCATTTTAGTTCGAATTTATGCTCCATTTTTATGACTTTTACATATTATGGAATATGCTATTGTGTATGTACTGCTTAATAAGCAACTTTTGCATTGAACGGTGTTTCACCATATTTCTTCATGAGTTTGGAATTATTCTATAACGTGATTATGAACACTGCCTGGCCTTCCTGTATGATTATTTATTTGATCTTCCATGTTAGAGACCTGAAAATTGTTTAATATTTTCCACCATAAGTAACCTAAGATGAGCACATGTAAAAAATTTTGCTTATACAAGCAATTCTATCTTTGAGAATAAATTCCTAGAAACAAAATTTCTGGATCAAAGATTACACGAAAGTTTATTTCAGAAAAACACCAACATCACTCGCTACCACAGCTCTGATATTGAATTCCTGCCATCAGGAGTTGGAAAGTGTCTCATTCTCTGTAATCACATCAACACTGAACATGACATTCATCTCTGCCAATGAGAAGGGGAAAGTGGTTCTTCAGAGCCTTGTTTATAACAGCAAAACTCAGCCAAGCCGAGCACTCTGCATACGAGACAACAGAAAATTAGTTCTATCAATTGCGGGATATTCAAGCAATATAATTTTATCCTGACACATTAGAAATAATTAGAAAATAGGCCCTCAAGCTTTAACCCATTTTACAGTCACGTCTATTAAGACTTAAACAGGTGCTTTTCAAAGAGCAGGGTCACATGCCCCTAGTGGTCCTGAGGCGGTTTGAGGGGCTCCAAGGTCACGGCGTTACCTAAAGTTAAATCAAAGAGTGAGAAGTTTGGCCCTTTTTATTTTCCCTTTCAATTTCTGTGGTGCTGATCTTTACTCTTTTCTAATGCCAAATAATCTCCCTTTTGATCAAAAAAGAAGGCTGATTATTAATAATTATTTAATTTTGAATAGTAAGAAAACAGTTAAAACTAACAGCACTTTATTGGATGCTCAGCCTTGTTCCCCATGTTTTACCTTTATCACTGGGTTGAATCTTCACAACCGTCTCAAAGCACCGGTAGAAATGTAGTCCTATTGTTTTATTTCATTGTGAATTTTCGTGTGGGCACATTCAACATATGGCAAATGATACCTCTATTTAGTTTTCAATAAATATATTTATAACATCGATTAAATAATAGTACCTGGGTTATCTGTAGATCGTGCAAATGATAGGCAAAAAACTAGAAGTTTGAGAACAACTGCACTAGACTTCCCAAAATGTAACAGGCATTCTCTTCACCTAAAAAGCCTGTGAAACCACAGGCCCTGATCCAGGTTAGGTCTGGGTGGGCCGAGATTCCGCGTGGTCAGCCCCCAGGTGTGCCACGTCGCTGGTCTGAGGACTCAGCGTTGGATCCGAGTCTTTCAGCTGCCTGGCCAGAGCCATTCAACAGGTGACCACGATGAGGGGCAGGTCAAGCTGAACCCTGGTTACTCGCACTCTGGCACAGCGTTCCTTGCATACGAGGCTAACTCACTTGCTAAGATCGATGCAACAGAACCATCAATGATTTATCTGAAGAAACTCATGGGACTCCCATATTTTCCCACTGCACTGAATCAGGAAAAATTTAGAACCGCTTTGAAAAACACAGATTCACCCAAACATCATTGACATCAGCTCCAAACAATGATTTCCCCTTTATTGAACGAGAGTTCTTCCCGTCGGAACCTGAACCGTATCATCTGAGCTAACTTGCTCCCCTTTTACAAGGAGTTCATTAGGACGGCCATTTCTTAATTACTTTTTAGTTGAAATCTCTTAATTCCTTACTCACTCTTTGAACCAAATGCCTCCAGATTGTAATAAAATCTCCCATTTCTCTGCTGGACAACCAACTACCCTATCAGCACCAAACTCCTCGGCTACAACCAGGTGACATCACACTGTTTTCGCTGCAGTGAAAGTGAAGCATCCCGCCGCTGCCATGTCTCCTTTATAAAATATTCATTTGCACTCCGGCATCCTTTGTTTGGTTTCCAAACGTGAAACCGCTGAGAAACCCTCGCGGCAGGAGCAGGCAGTCGTTGCCCGTGCGGGCACCTGTATCGGGGCGTCTGCAGCTCCTTTGGCGTGCAGCTGGGGGCGGGCCCTGCGCTTTTGTCAATAGTCTTAAAGAAGATGGGGACAGCCTGGCAGTACCTTCAGATGGTCCTCACTTTCATTCACCCACAGCAGTGAGAATGAAATCATATACTTTGGGAAGGAAAATGTTTCTAGTAAAATGTATATAATCAATTTTACCATCTTGAGCATCTTAGGCTGGGCCGGGCAGCCTGGGGGCAAGTTGCCACCTCTGGAGTGGACCACGATACACCTTGGTCTGGGGTGGCTCTCCCCCATGTGCCCACCATCCTTCTTGGGCCAGGGTCTAGCCAGACAGCTGCCTCCTGTGGCCGTGGCAGGCACCCAAGGGGAAAAGCAGAAACGTGCAACACTGAGACCGGCCATGAGACACTTCCCAAGGGACATTAGCCAAAGCACGTAGACTCAAGGTTTTCTGCCCGCATTTCCGCCCGTTCCATGCAGAGATGGAAGGTGAACTCCATGCTCCCTGAACCCGAGGCCCAGCAGGGTCAGGTTGTTCCATTTCCACCTCCTTTTGTGGGCATTCTCTTTTCTGCTGTTTAGAGCATTTTTTTTTCTGGCCTTTCATCATGAAAACAGACAAGCTCTCAAATTCAAATAATTACCAACTCTTGTATAACGTAGAAAATATTAAACTGTGTGCAGAGGAGTAAATGCATTCCTTGTTTTTCCTTTAAGAGCTTTTTCTGGAAAGCAAATGCTATGTGTTCACTTAGGTCCAAGCTTCTCTGTCAGTCACTCTGAACACCATGCACAGCAGCACCTAGTCATCCGTGGGCACGGAGTAATCTTCCAAATGGTTAAAAAAAAAATCCTGTATGAGAAAGTCCACATGCAACTCATTTTTCACGTAGAATGTGCATCCTTAGAATAATACAAATAAATTCTTCCAATTGCCCCCCAGTCTTGGGACACATGTCTAGAATGTGCTGGTCTTGCAGAAGAATTTACATTAATAAGCGTGACCTTCCAGTGACTTGTCCCCCGTTCTCATAAATTTGTTCTGTTTGCTAACAGTGCCCCAGTGAGATACACTCCAGAAGTGTCTAGCACGAAAACCCACAAATTTGGCATGATTTTATAATTCTAGGGAGTCTGTTAAAAAAAGAAAATAAAGCAGGGACTGGAACTTACCAGGGCGCCTTTGTGTTTTGGTGGTGTTTGGAAGTTATTTGTAGAATAGATCGTAGAGTTGGAATTCTCCCGAAAGCAAATCCTCTGGCGGGGTTATGAAGCCCCAGACGGGGCCCTGACAAATGGCTGAGGGAGGCGCCCTGCAGACCCAGCTACGCGAGCATCACTGCTGGTGGGGAATGGGAATATTTCCTGATGCCTTTGGGGGCCCACTCTGTACAACTAACATTTCTGTGTTCAGTTCTTTCTATCTGCTTCTGTTGTGCATGACAGTGGAGGAGTAGCAGCGGGAAGTGGACAGCAAGGGAGCATTTAAAACACAGACAAAACAGCTCTCTCCTCTCTCACACGTCAGCTCATTTCTGAGAACCTGTCAGCCACCGGCACCGCTCTTGTCTTCGGCTTCACAGTTGTGTTCGCTCTTCTTAAAAATAAAGCTAATGCACTCGTACACAATTCATTAAATTCCACACCGGCACCTGGTTGGTCTATATTATCAGTCCCCTCCCTGGAATGCAAGCTGCCCACCTTCGGGCCCCTCCCCATTTTCTTCATTATCTATCCAGTAGGTTTTGCATTGTAGGTACTCACAGACATTCACTAAGTACATGAAAGTTGGCCACCCAGCTCCACTTCCATTCTGACGCTGGCTCGCCTGTTGAGGAAGCTTCCTATCCACGTGATGAGTCACCAGCTGTGTTTCAACCCTTTGGCGGGTGTTCAGGGCGTCCCACGTTCCAGCTGACCCATCCTGCTGTCACCGCGTGCTAGGTGCTCCTCTGTGGGAGCCGTCCAGGGCAGCAAGTAGGATCAGTGTGGGTGTCCTATTTGGTCCTGCTTCAAATCACACCCCCACTGCCACAGGCTGTGCTGGCGTGCGAAAGTTATTCAGCATCTTTCGCCCTCATGTTCACCTGCTAGAGGAAATCATAACAGGAACTTCCTCTGGTTCTCGCGAGAATTGAATGTATTCATAGATGCTCAGCCACGATGTCAACCAGCCGTGAATGTGGTCATAATCAAAACTCAGTTGTAGCCCTGGCTGGTGCAGCTTAGTGGATTGAGCGCGGGCTGGGAACCAAAGGGTCCCAGTTCGATTCCCGGTCGGGGCACATGCCTGGGTTGCAGGCCAGGTCCCCAATGAGGGCCATGTGAGAGGCAACCATATATTGCTGTTTCTCTCCCTCTCTGTCTCCCTCCCTTCCCCTCTCTCTAAAAAAAATAAATACATGTATAAATAAATAAATAACTCAGTTGTATGTATTTCCTGCCGTCGTTTTAGAATTTACTCTCTGGGAGTAACTGTCCCTTGCTGCTTATGGAAAGAAAGTCAGTCCCTGTCTTCAAGACAATCAGATTTTATTCCAGGAAAGAGCTCCAAGACTGGTGATCGAAGGAGAGCAGACCCTACTTCTCTGTCCCCCACGCCCAAGGGATCTGCCCCAGCATTCTCTCCCGGGTCTTCTTGGAGCCCCCCTCACTGAGCTTGGCCAGGGGGCACCTTGCCATCATTCTTTTCACAAAATTACCTCTGCAGCCACCTTACTGTCTAGGCTGGAGAAGGGGTTCAAGAGTAGGGGGCAGGTTCTAGACCCTCTCCCTTCAAAATCTCCACAAGCGGCTCACACTCACTATAGGATCTAATATCCACCCTACTGACACTGCAAATAAAACTGAAGTAGGAAGAGTCTCAATACATACATACATACCTGTTCCAACGGAAAAGCCCTTCCACAATCAAGTCACAAAGTACTGAAGGGTGTGCTTAGAGCTGAGCATGCTGCCTTAACCACTGAGGCAGAGGCACGATTTCCGTAGACTAGAGACTCAGTCCCAGCTGACTCTCTGATTGAGCAGGAGAAAAAAGCAGTGGAAGTTAGATGCTGGGTCACTCCTCTTCACCTCAACAGATTTTGGGGAAAAGGCTCCGTGCTGCCATGGCGGGACCTCCCCTTTCCCTCTGCAGTGGTCACGTCTGCCGTGGCGCTGTCCCCTCTGGCGGGCAGCCCGGCCAGTCCGCAGGTGCCCGTGGTGGGATCGAAGGTGGAAACATGACCAGGAAAACACAGCCACGCTCCTGGCCTGGGCAAAGCTGGCCGTGGGGACAGGCAGACGGACCCTCGATGCTTCATGGGGCAGCTCACTCCAGTGCTATCCCAGCGCCCGACTTCCTGTGTGGGGCGGGGGGATGTGAGGGGGCAGGACACACAAGGCAAACCCATAATAATGAACTAACTATATAAGCCTATGAGCAGAAAGTCTGTACTTTTAGACATCCACTTTCCTTTTTCTGTATAGTATGATTTTGCAACAATACTGGCAAAAAATCTAGAAGCTAAAATGGTATTTTCCTTCTAAACCAGGCCAGGTTCAGGTTTGGGAAATAGGCCAGGTTCAGGTTTGGGAAATAATTTATGTTGAAATTTTGTTGAAGAAGTCAAGAACATAGCCATTAAGAACATGAGGTCCGCCCTGGCTGGTGTAGCTCAGTGGATTGAGCACTGGCCTGCAAACCAAAGGGTCACCGGTTTGATTCCCAGTCAGGGCACATGCCTGGGTTGTGGGCCAGGTCCCCAGTAGGGGGCTCACAAGAGACAACCACATATTGATGTTCCTCTCTTTCTCCCTCCCTTCCCCACTCTATAAAATAAATAAATAAGTAAAATAAAAAAAAAAAAAAAACATGCGCTCCAAAGACAGACCAGGTGTACAAAAAGTTACCTAATGTCACCATGACTCAGTCTTCTCACCTGTGAAATGAGGTCAATCAGAGTAGGACTTTTGTGAAGATTGAATGAGTGTGGACAACTTAGAACTAGATCTGAGACATGGCTGACACTTGATCAAGTTAGCCATTGCCCCCCAACCCTGCCATGGGAAAGCATTTCCATTCCATTCTATCTATCTATTTCACTGGGCTCAGGGTTGCCCAGATGGCTGTAAACCATTGTTCCAGGTTGTCTACAGGGTGTTTCTGGAAGAGATTAGCATTTAAATCAGTAGACTGAGTGCAAGGGGCATCGCCCAATCCATTGAGGGCCTTCACAGAATAACAAGGTGACAAAAGGGGGAATTCCCTCTCTCCCCTTGAGCTGAGACACACATCCCCTCCTGCCCTTGGACGTTGGCACTCCTGGTTTGGGGGCTTTCAGACCCAGACTAGGACTTGTGCCATCTGTCCCCTGATTCTCAGGCCTTTGGACTCAGACTGAATCACACCACTGGCTTCCTGGTTGTCCAGCTTCCCGATGACAGATGGTGGGACTTGGCCCCCATGACTGAGTGAGCCAACTCCTATAATAAACCTCTTCTATATCCATGTATATCCTGTTGGTCCTGTGCCTCTGGAGAATCTTAGTTGTACATGAAGGCTGGGAAGTCTAAGATCCAGGCACCTGCAGACATGCTGGCTGGTGAGTGCCCATTCCCTGTGCTGTAGATGGCCATCATTTCATTGTAGCTTCACCTGGCAGAGTACGGAGAGAGACAGTGAGCTCTTCTTCCAAGGGCACTAATCCTACTTGTGAGGGCTCCATCCTTACAACCTAATTACCTCCCAATGGCTCCGCCTCAAAATACAATCATGTTGGGGATTAGGCTACAGCATATGAATTTTGAGGAAACACAAGCATTCAGTCCACAGCAGGAGGTTAAGTGGAGGAAGTTAAGCTCTAGACAATTCTAATGCAAACAGGTGATGGGAGAGGTTCTGTATTTGTGTCTATATAGTTACTATCTCCCCAAGTGAACTTCAGATGGCTTTGGGTAATAAGTGAACCTGGGCTGAAATATATAAATCTACTTTGAAATAGATCAGTTAACAATGACACATACGGTACATAACTACTATGGGTAGCCATTTTATTAGGATATTAGGACTTGAGTTCCTTAATCTCTATGTATTATTGAGTGGGTGATAAAATTTTAGATGAACTCTAACAAGCACCATCTATGGCATTTCTTTACTTAGTAAGCTGAATAGTTACCTAGCAAGGAAATGCACTCTATTCTCTTTTCAAAGGAGAACAGAGTAATGAGTGGAGGAGGACTTTTTTGGCTTGTGAAAAGCAATTGAGTTGATTTACCTGCCACACCTTAATTCCAAGCCAGATTGTGTGTTATTTTAAAATTGTTTTAAAACCACACAGGTGCCAGTTCTCAGAATGAGTTGGAATGCAATTAATTACTCATCAATGACTAAGAAAACTTTTCTTAGTCTGCCTTCCTCTACGTAAAGGTTGGCATTCATTTTAGTGCAGAACCATTTTGAGGGTTGGTTTATAATCTTCCTAATGGCATTTGCAAATAAATGTTATGTTTTCTATAACTGAATAATGGAAACTGGAGATATTGGCTTGTCTCCGAATAAGATAAACATTATCACTTTTCTCCTATTTCCCTGGAAAGGATAGAGACAATTACAGCACCTAATGTGACCAGCATTACTCCAGCATTTCACTAAAGAAAATGTAGGATTAATAAGGGACACAATGAATATTTTACAATTCTAACTGGCCTAGACTATAGATAAGAATCTTCCCATCTGTACCATTCTTTGCTGATCTCAAAGCCTTTCCCTGTATTGGGGCCTTACATCACCTTCAGGATCAGAAAAATGGATTTTTATGCCCCAGGTTTACAGAAATGAAAACCGATATTCTGAATGATTAAGGGGCTGGCTCAAGGTCACACAACAAACGAATGATGGAGCAGACATTTAAATGTGGGTATGCTGATTAAACTGAATTTTAAAAACTAAAACAATCTTTAGAAATCTTTAAAAAGTTAAAAGCGGGTCTGCAAGTAGTTCATTTTGTACCATCCCTGGGCCTCCCACTTTAGATGTGTAGTTGCTATAATAAACCAGACTCCTCCAATTACAAATGACAGAAAAACCCAACCCAGCTTGGCTTAAGCCCAAGTGGGAATCAATGACTTGAGTAATGTTAGGTCCACAGGTGAGACTTCTGTAAGGCTGGACCTGATCAGGAGGCAGACATGTTGTCATGACAAATCTATTTCTCTCCACCTCAGATCTGTCTTCTGCATTGTTGGCTTTAGTTTCAGGTTCCAAGTGGAGGCACTGAGCCAGCCCAGGGCCAAAGTACTAGCATAAAGCCAAGGACTGACTGTGATTGGATGACTTGGATCATGTGCTCACCCCTTGACCAATCACATTGGTCAGGGAGGTGAAACTCCAACTCTTAGCCAGACCTATGTCTCCATCCAAACCATGTGGATTGAAAATGGAGGAGGTGAGTTTCTCCCAAAAGGTTCAGGGCACCGTTACAAAGAGAAGGATGGTGAATAATAGATCAGAAACACGAGAGGCATCTACTACAAAGTTATAGTAGCAGATGCTGAGACAGTCGTGCTTGACCCCCCAGGAAGGCTTTGTTTTCTTTGCTTTCTTTTTCAAACTAAAGCACAGTGTTAAGCAGCAATTAAATTGCAATATGAAAATTTGTGGCCGACCAATCAGTTAACAAATCTGTACTACTTCTGGTTAATGCCATTCAGTGATGCCCTTGAACTGTATCCTTCTCTCTAGCAGACTTCTAAAAGCGAAGCAGGCTGATTTGGGTTTAAATCACAGCTCTGCTAATCTCCTCGACTTACAGAAATTAAACAACTTCTCTGAGCTGTAGTTCCTTTACTTAGTCTGTAAGGAGACAAAAAAAAAAAACCACTCACTTCATAGGACTGTTGGAAGAATTAGAGATGATGCACAGAAATTGGCATGTGTAAGTGCTCAATAAACAGTTGATGTGGTTATTCTGATTTTGTATAATTATTGTTGTCGATATCCTTAGCTGATTGGCACAGACCCTGGCACTTAGTGAGTCATCAATAAATTAATGACCAATGAATTTCTTTGCTTCCTCTCCTTCACTTAGGCCCCTCTTTATCTTTCCCCAGACCCAAGAAAGAATAGATTCAAAAGTTCTCTTTTATGTAACATCGAGGTCAGTGAGTGCAAGATGAAGTTGTTACAGGTCAGTGTTAGGGAAGCCCACACAAATGGCTATTTGGCCATAGTCCTAATTGATCACTATAATGCTTTTAGAAAATAACTCCTTTCTTGCAAACAAACTTTGCACTTGACAAAAAGAATCAATCAGTCTGAAAGGCTGAGCTCTTTTCGGTGTAGAGAACAATGTTCAAAATAAAAACAAACATAGAAAACAAAAACAAGAGCAGAAAACTCAGGAACCCAGAGACCGAACACACCAATGCCGCCCCTCTGGGAAATGAAAAAGGGAGCCTCTTCTTAATTCATCTCTCTTTGACTCTAAAGATCAGCTTCACCTGCTTTATTCTTAAGAAAAATTTAAGTTACAGTCTGAATTAAATTTCCTATACCTGTGTGAGTGTGACCCTTGTCCTGGCTCTTACTAGCAACAGTAAACTTGGTCGCACCTATTTGGATGCAAATATTAAATAAATGCCTTAGGCGGGAAGAAGAGGCAAGGGAAGTTGACTGCAGCTGTCTAAGTCAGTTATATCGATGACCAGCTTGGGAACATGTCATTGACCTTTGAAAATCCCCATTGACTGCACCACCAAGTACCTCCAATTAAGCCAGGTTTTGTGTAGCTGTGGTTGAATGTCAAGTGGATAAACAGACTTAAAACAGGAATTGATACTGGATGCTCCCATATTAATGTGACACTATCCTGGTATTGCTCTTAATACTCTAGATGTGCACAGAACTTCAAGAACCACTTCAAGTCTATCACGTCACTCACTCTTTAAAGTAACCCATTAAAGTCTTTTATTGTGTTCGTTTTCTTGGAGACGGAAACAGTGGTTCAGCAAGGTTGAATTATGTAAGTTGCTTGGCTTGTAAGAGCTAAGGCAAGCAGGCAACGGCAGATACAGAGTCAGTTTAGTATCTCGGTGAGGAGGATGAGGTTGGGAGGTGTACTCCACCTGCATGCTCTGGAGAATGTTACTTACCCTTCGAGCCCCAGTTCCCACCTCCTCAAATGCCTAAAATGAGGCCTGCACCAGATTCGACAAGTCCCAGTGTGCAGGGCATTGGCCACCGTGCTTAGTTCGCAATAACGGTGATTGCAAAGCCACTGCAATACACGCTGGCTTTCGGCATCGGTTATTTTCACCGTCACTCCACAGTTTTTGTGCGATGCACTTCTGTTTTCTGTAATCAGCAACATGCGGGTGTAGTCCCTGACACAAGCATTCTCTACAGACGGATCCAAACCATCTTTTCTATTTCTCCAGCAAAAATGGAGCCTTTTACATTAGTTCATAACAATGGACAAATGACAAGGGAAATCTGTCACACTCACGTAACTCTTGTATTTGAGACCCGGTTTTCTGGGATGCGAGGTGTGGATATTTGCTTCATCTCCAGTGGAAAAAAATATCATCTCCTTTCAGGACATACATGTTCAAAATAACTGGAGAAATGTGTGAGGAGCCTCCTAGATTATTGACTCAAAAAAAAACCCTTTTAAATGTTGAATAGCCTCCTGAAAGCTCTCTGACAAGTTAAATTTTTCACCACAGTTTAGCGTCTAAAACAATCAGTTGCAAAATGCCAAGCGTAATCTGCAGAGATGGTTCACGACCTCTGCGGCCGTTCTGAGGGGGAGGGAGTGAATAGTGGGCAGCAATTACCCCAAAGCAGCCATTTGGCTGCTTCCTCCTCCCTGGCAGATGAACTCTAAGAAAGATGCTTTGGGTTTGTGGGAAAAAAAAAAAAAATGACTTGGGTAACTTTTAAAGAATTCACAGGTTGGCCTACATGGGTACCTAGTGAAATGTTCTGATCATTGGAAAAAAAGAGAGACAGACAGACAGACAGACATGCCGTAAACAAATTGGCTGTAATAAAGCTGGCCATTTTTTACCAGTCAACTCCTTACTTACAAAGTTCATCAAACCTGGCTCACCTTTATGAAAATCAGCCAAGGTACTTAACATAAATTCAGATTCCAGAGTCTTGTCTCAAATGCAGTAAATTGGAATCTGGGAGCATAGGACCCTGAAATTTTAACTCTGGAAAGAACCCCAAGTGATATTCACATTCAACCGCGCTCGCTGGCTTTGAAGCGCAAAATAGAACAGACATCAAAGCTGCATGGGTTGGATCAGCATCCAGATCAGCGCACACGCAGACCTTTGCTGGTTATTCCATTTAAAAAGCCACCGTTTGGTTAGGTTTCAGTTCAGACTTGCTCAGACCCTTTTCTGAGCGGTTGTCCCCTCCCTGCATGCACAGGCCCAGGGTTTGACCTCACACCAGTCTACAGAGCAGAGCACGCCCAGGGCCACGGCCCCACGTGCACCGCGCAAACCGGAAGCTGGGCCGCATCCCGCCCCCCCCCCCCACCTACGGACGCCAGCTGAGTCAGAGAAGTTATTTCTCCCACTTAGTGGCAGTTGTCCCTCTGATTTCCCAGGTGTTCATGGTCCTTCCCTCAGTCTGTTAGAAAACAAAGTTAGAGACAGAACTACGAAGTCTGCCTGTAACTATTTAAGTATGTCATTAGCAAGCGTGTTAAAATCCTGATATATTTCTCATTTCGGCAGTGTGCTTGTCCTTAAAACACGCACTGCTGACATGCACTGATCAGGTATATTAAAAACACGCACTGATGAGACTGCACACGTGCACAGGCAACTTTGAGATGTCCAGTGATAAAACCTAAATATATACTAGTGTTAAAATAAATTAGATCATCGATTATTTATTCTATTATTATAGCTAATTGTATAGCTAATTCTATTACTCCATAATATATAATTATATATTACATGTTATAATTAACTGTATGTTGTATATATCTGAAAAAAAAACCAATTTTCCTCCATCTAGTATTTTTAAATTTCTTCATACCATCTTCTGTCATGTATAATGTACACTCTTTACCCAAATTTTTGAGGGAAAATGATGAGCATTATACATGGGTAGTACCTAAAATACCTTGTATCTGTTCTTGTTTTTTGTAATTACTTGTTACATAAAATTTCTTGTACCATAATATGTTCAAAAATAAATGCTAAAATTCCTTTATAATACAAAAAACAAGTTTCTAAATATAAATGAGTAAATAATTGAATTAAAAAAATTAAAATGAAACATTTTTTTCCTGAAAGTGTGGGCCAAAACCATGGGTGCGCATAATGCAGGTCAAAACCCGGCATTTTATCTCGCTCTTCTTCAGGGTGCCCCGCAGGTCAAACAGAGCGATCCCTCCCGTGACTTGAACGGGTAAGGTGTTTCTCCTCATTCTTGCTTGTTAGAGGCCATGATGTTTACCCCATCCTGATACAGAAGGTAAAATGGCCTTTTCTCTCACTTAGTTAAAAATGGAATTCATTTTTTAAAGTCACTAAATGAACACAGGAAGAGAAAGAGAGTTAAAGCTGCGCTGCGGAAGTAAGATAAACTCTCGCATCCTCTCTAGAATAACGGCAGGTCAGATGTGCGGCCGGGACCCTCTGCTGGTCTCTAGCGAAGCTCCATGGAGTCAGGGGGCTGTTCTCCAAAGGCTGGCTCATGGGAACCCTCTGAAGCCCCCACCCCCAGGTGGCCCTGCCTGAAGCTGTTCAGCCAAGCCACCCTGATCCCATTGTACCCACACCCCACATCCCAGATATGACAGACCCTCCCTCCCATGGGGCAGACGGAACTGAGGCGATTGAATTTGTTGACCGTCTCCTACCTAACACACACGAGTTGTTCCATTTAATTCTCATATGTGCCCTACCAGGCAGGTGTGATTATCTCCTTCATAATAGGAAAATCAAGAGAAGTTTAGCTACTTTCCCCAGGTCACAAAGCTGGCAAGTGCCAGGGAGCATTCCACCCCAGGGTGGTCTTATCAGGACTCACCCTGTCCCTCTACCGCAGAGGCATCACACACATGACTTTGTGTGTTGGGCCGTGTCCTTCCCCCATGTCCCTATGTGGAACTATTGCTTCCCGCCCACACAGGGATTGGCAAGCTAAAGCCTAAGCCAGCCCAATGCCTGTGCTTGCAAATAAAGTTTTATTGGCATGCAGCCACCTCATTCATGTGCACTCTGTCTACGGCTGCTTTGGCCCCGCCACTACACGGCTGAGTCGTCAAAAATACAGGACTACGGCATCGCCCTAAAGATCAGAACAGGCATTCCATGGCTCTTCACGGAAAAGGCTTGCTGGTCGTGTCTTGCTCTCATCACCCAGGTCACTGCTCTTCCCCAAGATCAAGCCAGTTCTTTCTTTTGCCTTAACCTGCCCCACATGCTGTTCCCTCGCCTGAAGTCACCTTCCCTGTTGTCTCCCTGTGCGGACTCTTGCTGTCTTTCAGGCCATTGGTCAATTGTCATATCCCTGAGGGCTCATTGCCCAGCAGAGTGGTGCAGGCTCGTTCGCGGGCTTCGTGGTTCTATGTGTGTTCACGCTCTTTGTGTTGCTGTAAGCCCTGGGACGGTGCTCCGTGCCGTAGGGATCGGATCTGTTCATTCGTCCGGGCACACCAGGGCCTAGCAGGTGCTCTCCTATGGAGCAGATGCCCTCATCATGAAGGAATGTCCTCGGAGAAATTCGGCAGGAGATAAACAGTAGCAGAAATCTTGTCTCCGATTTATACTAGGAAAGTACTTCCCTGTTCCAAATGAGAAATACTTTTCAAAGCCACCATTACTTATAGAAACAAACCCAGACAGAGTTCATCATCTATTTATAGATATAGGAACAGACATATGAACGCACTGTGGTTGGAAGGGATTGAGCTACTTGTCCAATTTTAATAAGGATGGGTAGCACCAAGGATCGGATTAAGATGGGTTTTAAAAGCTGGCATTTTAGAACCCCAGCTGGGTTTTTCCATAGCTTCAGTGTCATGCCTGGTGGTTAAATTTCAAACCAACTCTCAAAGTCTGTTTAATTAAAAAGAATCTAACAATCTTAGTAGTTATGGGGAAAGGCAGATGCTCAGGGTCCAGCAGAAGCTCCTGAGGTCTCCGTTCTTGGGTGGCAAGCAGATGCCACAGGCGTTTTTTAAATTGGGTCAAAAGCAGTCCTTCTCTTGGTCATTCTCTCCTGCTGACACTGTGGTCCTCTTCTTCCTAATTAGTCCCTCCCAGGACCACATTCATGTACGATTCCATCGAGCAGATAGGAGCTGAAGAGTTTCACAGCTTGATGAAGTAGAGCAGCATACACGTTTGTGGGAGGCAGTGCCCCAAGAAAGGTGCAGCAATTGCTAAAATATTATACTGCCAAGTGGTTTAACGCATAGGATTAGATTCAAATGCAGGAATTGGAGCATGTGTGTGTCCGTGTGTCTGTATGTGTGTGTGTAAAGCATATTTGGTTAATAGTTTTGCATAAATGTTACATGTTGTATGTATAATTCTGCCCCAGTGTTTCCACTCAGCAATATGTTACTGCGCAGTTCTAGACGGTTTCCACATTCTTTTTAACTGCTGTATAATATTCCACGGCAAATTTATGGACACCCAGGAATTCTCTAAACAAGTCAGTAAGCCCCGTGGCTGTGGGACGGAGCTGGGGAAATCGCCCCCCAGAATCTGTTTACAGTGTCAGTGGATTTAAATTAGGGACTGCATGCACTTGAGAGACTTAGAACTTTTAAAAAACAATTAATACATAACATCTGCCTATATAGTTGGGGATGGGGAAGAGTGTTACTGTAGCACATGGCTGAAAGAATATTTTTGTGGAAAGAGTTTAGGTTATGATTTTGTTTGGACTCCAGCTGTAAACCTGACGTGCTTGGCAGAGAAATACTTTTCCAGCAAAATTCCAGTATATTGTTCAACTCGGCTTTTCCTCCGTGTTCTAACTCCCAGTAGCATCAGGGTAGCCCCATGATCCTTTGTAAATGTCAGTGTTATTTCACTGCCCTGCTTTTCCCTGTCACATGGCTGCTTCCTTTCATCAATTCTGAGATTATTTGGAGGCATAATTGTTTGTGTAGCACCTGCATCTCGCACAGCACCTGACACAAAAATGGTATTCAAAGAAGTTTTTAGAGTGAATGAATTAACTCATCAATGACTCCATAAAAATGTAATTGATCCCTATGAAAATCATCTCGGAGAGATGGTTTGCTTTGGGAACCAGCAGATCTGGTTTGAAACTGCTCTGACATTTGCCAGCATTGTGATTTCAGGTAAAACAACCTCTCTGGGTCCAAGTTCCCACCTGTAAAAGTGGGGGCAGTAATCACACCCTACGCATTAAATGAAATCATGTATCGGTGTTGGTTCCTTCTGATGCATAGTGAACCACCCAAAACTTGGCACCCTAGAACAATAAATGCTGATCCCTTTTCCTGAATCTGGGGCCATGGGTCTGAGATGGTCCCCCTCATATGATATCTCTGACAGCCAGCAGGCTATGGCTGGCATGCCTCGGATCTCTCCATGTGCCTTTTGTACCAGGTGATCTCAGGCTCCTTCTCACAGTGGCCTTGGCGTCCCAGTGAAGCAGAAGACCACACACCTGGAGGGGCAGGTTCTGGCCAAGCCTCTCCTTGAATCACATTTACTCTTATCTCATTGGCAGAGTGAATCCCGTGAATAATGCCAGAATTACTGTGGGCGGGGACTGTCCACAGAGTGGGTGGAGGTGGGTCGTTTGCGAATAATCCCCCCTAGCATCCGCGGGGTCTGGCACATAGAAAACTTTTCACTCCAGTTACCGTAACAATCCCAACACAACTGTTGTTATATGGGAAACACTTTTCCACAAAGCATATTATCATCATCAGTATTAAATATTATTTCTATGATACGTTCTTAGAATTCTTAGCTTCTAACTGCTTTGCCTCTAAGCCTGTGCCCTAATCAGGAACGGCAGCTTCTTTCCCGTCCAATGATCGCCCCACCAGCTGTTGGTGATACTTACACATTGAGGTGGAATCTAACTTCAGGTTCTTCCCCCGCCCAAAGGCAGTGCAGGGTGAGTAGAGGTGGTCTGGCTTCCTCAGCCAGGCGTCTGGGCAACTAAGAGAAGCAGTGTTCCCATAGCCTTGAATGGGCCTCGTAAGCAATGTTCTCATGGCCTTGGGACTGGGGCTGATAAACTCCATAGCATGAAGTGGGCTGGCACGCGCAGAATTATGCTATGTTATATCATTTTCTGGCTTTTTGTCAGTTTTGTTCACCTCTAGTACTTAAGGCAGGAGGGGCTCCCTGCCAGGTGCCACACTGGGAAGCAAGGGTCACGACGTGTGCCACGCAGAGACACGCAGCTTCCAGTGCGTGTGGCTCGCCCACCTGTGAATAAAGGTGTGCCAGACATCCTCACGGCTCCGTGAATGTTCTTCCATCTGCACGGATACCATGAACCTCTCAGGCCGTGACCAGTCACAACACAGTTAGAATCTGAGCAAAGATTTGGAGGCAAGTGGTTGGTTGGTTTGTTTGTTAGTTTGTTTTGATAGCAGGGGATTTGGAGGGAGGCCAAGTAAAATGGAGAAGGAGGAAAAGCCAAAACAAGGATAAAGTTTCCATGGTGTTGTCATGGGAAAGGCAGATTAATTTCTTAGCACCTCGGAGAAGTAGAAATCAGGCTTCCCAATATTGTCCAGCCAATAGACAGGAGGCTGAAGCCTTCATCCCCCGACTCTTGCCTCCCATTGGTTAGTGGTCAGACACCTCGTGCTTGATGGCTGCGCTTGCCCACGGACCTAGGGGACTCTCAGGTGAACCCCATCCAGGGCATGACCTACACAGACTAGAGAGGCACACTTTAGATGGGACCCTGTCAGTGGCAGGGGAGTTGAAAATGACCATCTCACTGGCAGCTGAAACCAAATGTGGGCAGAGAGACTGGACAGGGATGCTGGCAACGCGTCTGCAGAGGGTCACGACCCACCCCCCCAGATCTGGCCCTGCTGGAACTGCATCCAGGAAAACCCCAGTGAGGATGGCACATCACACAGGAAGCACAGCGTCCTCAGGAAGCTTCGGTTCATTTCACAGTGCAACCCACGCAGGATTTGCTTTATGCCAGTCTCTCTTCAAATATCTTCCGAGACACTTCACGTTTTTAAGGTTTCAGATCCTGCTATTTGTTCCGCTCTTTGAACGGGTGTCTCTAAACAACTGTCTCTCAGAGAAACGTGGCCACCAGGTTTTTCACATAAGCACTCAAAAAAAAGCATATAGAACTAAAGCTTGGAGTTGTGTTTATTCTAATAAGTTGGTGCTTAAGGATTCAGCATGATTTTCTTTATTGCCTTTTACTGACAGCAGCAATGAAAACCAATTATGGCTTGTCACAGCCTTCATCAAGAAAGCCAATTAAAAATATCCTGCGTTTAGGTGTCCTTATGTTTGTGCACAATGATTTCAAGCATAGGCATTGCTGACGTGGAAATGGCACCCTGTCCCACCGTCTCGTATGTACAAGGGACCTCGTGGTATGGAGACTCCATGCAGTTGGCTCATCCATTTAAAAACAAAGAAAGAATGAAAATGAGGTCAGGTTTGTTAAACTGGCCACATCAGACAGATAACTTGACATGAGAACACAAAGGGAAAGGCAAAGGTGTCAGGACATAGCTGGTACTTTTATCTTCTTCTCAGCTGGCACAGGACCGGACGGAGCGGGTTGTCTTTCATAATTAATTGCAGCTGAGTTATGGAGCACTTAAGTGCCCAAGACTTGCTTGGAAGCCAGTAGGGACCAAGCTGGCATGGGAAGACTGTGAGATCAAGCCTTCTATGATTGAACTTGGGGATGAGCTGAAAAATAATGTACATGGTAGCCTACTGACTTAAGGAAAACCAGGTTGGATCTTGGCAAGTCACAGGATTTTTGTAAACAGATCTGAAAGGATTTCTGATATATTGCCTGCTTGCCCATGAATTTTATTTAAAAAATATGCACACCTGGGTAGTCTGATGTGTTTGTGTTATTTCTTTTTCTTTTCAATTTGGCAAAACTATTTTTTTCCGTCCAAGTCCTTTTCACCAAAGATAGATGAAAAATGTGCATTTCGGTTGCTCTTTTGATTTGATCTGAAATAAAAATAATGAGATTTCCTTTCCCTATGTAAATATGATTTTTAACAAAGTGAAATATACTTAGATTTGAAAATACAGTGTTATGATTTCAAAAGTTACATTATACACATGAAATCTCTGGAGATATTGATGGAAGCGAAAAGTACTAAAGAAAGGAGGCTTGGGAAAGCAGGATATGAAATGCTGAAATGATGCATGATCTCATAGACAAGAACTCAATACACTGGGGTGTGAACAGGGAATAGTTAGTTCTGATTAACACGTCGACAAAATGTCATTCATACGTTCCCTCAGTGGCAAGCGACAGGCCATTTACTGGGGTTACGTCGGAGTTGTTCAAATAAGGAATCAGTGTCAACTAAGGCATTTCACCATATTTCCTGTAAACAGTATTTTCCAGAAAGCATCAGTAACAGGACACGGCATCAGGAAAGCTTTGCACACAAATGCAGAATAAGACAATAGAGCTGATCATGCAAATACAATGAATTAAAATGCATTATATGTATATGAATGTGCATATGTGTGTGGAAAGGGAGATTACAATTTTTGCTCACAGCCACCTGTTTAAAAATAGAGTAAATGCAAAAAAAAAAATGTACCTGAACTCGGCAGAATATACGTCATGACATTGTTTAAGTTCCAAGATGGAACTCCAAGTTCCCGAAATACTTTCTTCCTCTCGCTAAATCTTTAGAAATGATGGAGAACTTATTTTTCCAAATAAACCAAGAGAACTTTTTAAAAATAATGTGTTTTCATACTTAGTATGCCTTTCACTATATTTTTTCAGTGTGTTTCAAACATCATACTAATATTATAAAGAAGAGGAAAAGAAAATGAAGATTTTACTTGTCTCAGCAAACAGAGAACCTTTCTCATTTCCAGACTTCAGGGGGGACTTCTTCTGACCTCGCTGCTCTTGAACCTTTCTGACCACCATGACGTGTCTCCCAAACTGCCTGAGGAACATACCAACGCTCTCTCAAACCCTCATCCTGTGTCCTTACCCCATGTGCTCCTCCTTCCCAGCAGGCTGCTTACAGTGTCGTTTTGTGTCTTGTGTCTAAAATACAGGACCCAGACACCCTGCTATCTTATCGTGAAATCATCATAGTGCCTAATGTTCAATCCCCCTTTATGGAAACATCCTCCCATGCTCCTCCAGAAACTAAAAGCAGTAGTACAAGTTTGCTCCCTTCACGGGGGTCCACAAAGCATGACCCCGACAGACTGGTCACCTCCGAGGGCAGAGATCAGAGGGAAGAGGGCGGGGAATGTATGTGCCTGGGTGAATGGGAGATGCCCCGCACAACTCTGTGTTCTGCCCAGAATTCCAGCTGAGCTGTCCTCCTCCAGCATCGCATGGAGTTAGCAGAACTGGCAAAGTGATAAAAGCAGGCTCCCAGCACTAAGTGGAGGTTGTCTTCCGTCACACCAAAAGCTTAAAGACAAATAGAAAGGAAATGGCTTCCCCCGCGTGTTATCCAATGTTGTTCATTCCATGCCCGTGTACCATTTAAACTATCTTACCATCCCCTCTGTGTGGATCCCACACTTTGGAATATGTAACAAAACCTCCCAGATATAGCAAGAATTAAAAAATCATATATATATATATATATATATATATATATATATATATATATATATATGAATTATTGGAAGCATCACCCTACCTAATGTCCCATCCTTGGCAAATCACAAACTTACAGAGCAAAAGTTGAACACAGACAAATCTGAATAACATAGTCCGTAGGTATAGAACATCAGCATTTCTACAGATGGACAGAAAATGTAGCTTCTTCTTAAGTATACACAGGTTATTTAGAACTATTGACCAGAAGGTAGACTCAGAGCAAATTCAAAATTCCACAGAGTAGAAAGAAGACACGTCTAGTCACCCATGGTTCCCAACAAAAACGCAATACTCCCAGAAACGCATGACATTGGAGGAAACCAAGTCTCTCAACCAATGGGAATTTAAAAGGTAATATTTTCATTTGAATAATGAAAACTCTTAGGCCGTAGAGACGAAAGCACAATGTCTGAGTTCTTAGAGCCCAACGACAGTGATGGCGTTCTCTGCAGAGTGCGGTGTGATGCTAAAGCTTTGCTAAAAAGGAAAGCGGAAGCTCAAACAGGCCCTTACCCCAAAACAGAAAGACTGAAAATAAGCAGTGTGTTCAACATAAAAATTTAAGAAAAAAAGAAGTCAAAGAAGCTAAGAAAAGCAGGAAAATAGAATTAATAAATACACAAAAACATAAATTTATTTATAGGAAAGGAGAAAAAGTAGAAATGGTAAGTACATGAAATAACCGAAAATAAGAAAAATGGAGTTAATACCTATAAGAGCAGGCATTAAGGTGTTATAAACTAGAAAAAGGAGAATTGATAAATGCATATAAAATAATTAGTTCTTTGACTAAAAACTAGATAAACTACTTTGTTTAATAAGAAGGATATATTAACATACAAACTAAAGGGTTTGTAAAGTGGAACTGATTGAAAGGATTGTAAAAGAATGTTCTCCAAAAAATATGCTAATAAATTTGAAAATGTGAATAGAGTATTTTCTATAAATATAAAAGTACTGTACTGCAAATTGACTCAACAAAAGGTAGAATATTTGAATAGACCCAAAACCAAGCAAGAAATTGAGAAAGTTGTCAAAGATCTACTTCTCAATAAAGTCCCAGACAATTTCATGCATGAATTCATTTAAACCTTCAAGAAACAGATAATTCATGAGCTTTTAAAATTGTCCTAAAGCATAAAGTTAGAATGAATGCTTCCTAATTCTTTTTACAAAACCACTATAACAAATACCTCAGCTTGGCAAGGATAGCACTGAAAACAGGGCCTATAAACCAAACCCCAGAATATTGATTCAAAAATCACAGTGTCAGCAAGTAGAATCACCTTACGTATCAAAAATAATGCACCGAACTGAGTGGGTTTTCATGCAGATATTTGAGAATAATCCAATATTAGAAAAATATCATTTTCTTTCAGCGTATAAACAGGCAGAAAAGGAAGTAATAAAATTATATGATTATATCAATAAGGGCCAAAAAAGTTATCTGATGGAATTCAGCAGCCAAGTCTATATTTATTAATATAAAATGCAATGTCATTTATTAAAAAACTAGACGTGGCTGCTAAAGTTTTATTTTATTTTTAAAATTGTAGCCAGTAGCGGGGGGTTGAGAAGGAGTGGGCCAGTGGATGGGCAACTGGAGGGACATGCGTTTGACCACCGTCACACCAGTAAAATGACACACGTCAAGAAAATTGTAGATCAATTACTCAATGAATGTATCATGATGGTTTGTTTCCATCTCGACTGCCTTCCACTTTGTCAGAAGAGAGTCACTTCTGGAAGAAAAATAGAAGCCTGCATAGGAACGCGTGGGCTCCCGATTGACAAACGCAGGTGCAATAGGTTTCAGCCAGGCGCTGGCAAGGCGGTCATGACCAATTGTGTAATCTGTCCCAGTCCCGGCGTTTTATTAAAAGTGACAGGAGAGCAATAAATCACATCTTGCCAGGTCGATTTCAGGATTATAAATAATGTATGCGGAGTAGTCAGTACACACTAGGTGTTTAATAACTGCTCTCTTCAGTGTCCTTGTTGCTAGCTGTGACACTAATAATTTGCACAACTTGAATTTGAATATGACTTTTACACAGGCAGTGTTTTCTTCAAAGACCTCCGCCTGTCCCACCACCTCTATTTGGGGAGAAAACATAAGTTAAAATGTCTTTCCATTATAAAATAATTCTTGTTCATTTGGAAAAATTGGGGAGGAATGAAAATACACACTATAGAATTAAAGTCTCTCAGCATTCTCTGTCTTAGGCACCTTTCCATTGTGACACATACCCTCATATGCTTGGGATCATACTTGGAATTATACTCTTTAAATAAATTTTTAAAGCAGAACCTGAAAGTCTTTCATAGAAAAGTCCTTCATTTGAAATTTCCAATTCTCATGTGATTTTACAGTCAAAGCTACAATGAACTAGTGCCGTTGTTTCTCCTGGAGACGTCGTCCAAGGTTGAAAGACGTCCTTGTGGCCTACGAAGCAGGATGAAAAGCCCAAGCAAACCACTCGCCCACGCACTGGGCAGGGGGATTCGCTCAACTCAGAGGACCAGCCTCACCTGCAACGCTCATGATGGACATTCACGTTCTTTGGTTTTCATCTACGCGACATCAAAACTGGCAGCGTCTTTGATCTGATCAAATGCCATGCACCACATACAACAATCTGTCTGTGTGTATAAACCCCGATCATTGATCCTTCGTGGAAGTGTCTCGAGACATTTTTGGCTGAATCAATGAAATCTCTTCCCGCTGTGTTTACCAACAAACGAGTCGGATGTGGATGTCATGGGGAAAAGTTTTGTTATTGTCACTCTACCAAAAAGGGAAGTGAAAGTTAGATCATTTTCCAGTTAACTTCATCAACATGGAAGATTCAACTGGACATTTGATTCTCTCCGTAGCAAATAACACCAACGAATCGTCTTGCCTCCTGGAACTTGGAATCGTCTCTGGAGCTACCACACTGACGGAATTAACCATGCACAGGCCAACCTTCCAATCTCCACAGGGCTGTTGAAAACCTCAGATGTCAGATAATACCTCAAGCTTTTGCCTGTTCAAGCTTTTTATGTTGTCTACAGTTAAAGTCAACTGCAATTAAATGCAAGATTATTGTCTAAAAAGCCCATTATTGTCCTTGTTTAGCTGCCTGATTTCCTTCCATTAATATGTTCTTAAAGCTGTTGCAAACCACATTTCCAAGCTAATTTGGGAAACACATTTTACAAAGAGCAGGTAATTTTAAAAGCATTATTCTAATGTTTGTCTTTTGTTATTTCTCTAATAAACAACATAATAGGTGGAGATGGAAGACACCTACAAATCAATCTTTAGACACTGGTTCCATATACAGCCTTTATATTCAAATTCCAAAACTTCTTCCCGAGCCCAATAGCTTATCTTACAGGAAAATGTTGAGAAAGATTAAAGCTGTCAGATGATTTTTTCTTGTCTCCCCCACCCGCTCCAACCCCTGAAAAAAAATTATTTATTGGTCGATGTCCTGGAGAATCAGACATAATTGCAGATCTAAGAAGTAAAGGGAGAGATCTGTCACATCCTATTTTCATCAGCTTTGTTTTTAAAGCTTTCGATGTGCCGCCTCTTTTATTAAATGATTTTATGCATATGTTTTCTACAAGAAGAAACTAAGATGCGTGTACGCCGTCCGCTGTATCGAGGGGTGTCATTTGGAGAATCAACTTCAATTAAGTCTAATTACATCCCCCTTCAAAAGGAAAGTCATAAAAAGGGCCCATAAGCTTTATTTTAATTGTAAGTCAATTGCATTGTCAATGTGCAGAAGAGATATAAAGTGGTCACGGCAAAGACATCCTGCATGTACCATAGGTGCTCAATGAACTAGTGCCATTGTTTCCAATGGAGACGTCGTCCAAGGTTGAGAGATGTCCTTGTGGCCTACGAAGCAGGATGAAAAACCCGAGCAAACCACTCACCCACGCACTGGGCAGGGGGATTCGCTCAAACTCAGACGACCAGCCTCACCTGTAACGCTCATGATTGACATTCGCATTCTTTGGTTTTCATAGGTATCTGGGAAATAACCCATAAAACAATCCCAGAGGAGTGTGATACTGCAATTGGTCAGGCCCAAATCAGGTCATTCCACCTGCAACTAAGCACCTGGGCCAACGGGTGTCCCCAGAGGGAAGGAACGTGGCACATGGTCAGCAGGAGACAGGGAGTGGACACTGAGTAGCAGCGTAAGCAACAGGCACCCACTGTCCCTGGATTTATCAAACTGTCCCCTCAATTAAAAATATTAACGGAGATTTCAGTTCCTGGACAGATTACTTCTTCTTTCTCCAAGGCTCTTTGGTGGAACCAGTCTATTTTATAAGGGATGAAGTGAAACAGACTTCTGGAAATAGTCCTCATGTTTATTGTGAAAGTATTTGTCATTTAGGGGCATATTATCATGTTTTTGAGGAGTGCTTTTGGTATATTCCCCACATTTTTTTAGAAAACCATATGAGAACTTTGTGCCTGCCCTTAGCATCAAGAATAGTTATGACTCTTCTGATAGATCCATTTCCTTTCTATCTTCTGGAGACTGTGACACTGTGACTTGTGCAATTAATTATGTTTCCCTGATATTGCTTTATTTTTAACTCTATCAGAATATTAGGGTTCTACCCTTAGCAAGCAAAGCACAGAAAACTAAATGTGATAGCAATAATAGCTGTTGTTGTTACATGAATTTTTCTTTCCCCTCTACCTATAATGTGAATCAGTTCAGTGAATTTTGTATTTTCTTACAGGATACAACACACATTTTCTGGGACACACAGTGATCTAAGTACAGCAGGAGTAACACACTCAGGAGCTCACAGGAGCCCGGCATGTGATGGAAATGGTGAAGCCTCCACGCAGGAACTAGAGAAGGCACGGAGCCTCCTTCTAAAGGAGCAGCCGTTCTCCCAGCCCAGCCATGCAGCGCCCTGTGGGAAAGGGACACCCAGGCGCCGAACTCCATCCTCACCCCCCATTGCATTCGACGATACAAACATGACATCGGCGGATGAAACAGAACTATATCCACTTCCTTAAGTGAAAGCTATTCTTTTTAGTTTATTTTTGTCTTTATTAAAAACATGACACATTAGAAATGGTTGGTTTATTAGAGCAGAAAAGGGATTGGTGGAAAAGATGCTAGCTCCTTCTGGGAGTCGGTGGGGAGTTTGCAGGGCCACGCTGGGAAAATGGACCAGAGCCAAGGGTCCGAGCACACACCTGAGGACAGGTTGGGGTCGTCCTGGTGCGGCCACCACTGGATTCTCACTGGCATGCTGCTGGGCCCCCAGGCCACCATCACCCTGAGTGCAGGACGCTGGAGACAGTCACAACCTTAGGGATAAATCCCAAATGCACCCTGCCCCTTTCAGGAGCATTCAGAAGGCTGAGCTTAGCCACGTGCTCAAGACGAGGCTGTCCGAAGCAGATGCAAGTTCATCATCCATCACTGGAGCATTTCTGAATTCAGGACAAGCACAAATTGAGGCAAATATCCATGACACACCCGAGAGCAATACCCAATTAACAGTTTCTTCAAATGTGAACAACAAAAAAAAACTATGTTAAGCCATATTTTTTTTTAAAAAATCCAATTTACAGTGCTTTTAATAAAGAGGGAATAAGATCAGTTTTATCCTTGGGATTACTAGTTATGATCCATGAGTGGTAAGGTTCTCTTTGAAACTTTTACGGGGCTGTAAAATAATAATATTCTCCTTGTCGGGTGATTACACAAAAATATAAAGATTTCTCTGTGGGAGATAGGAACAAACATACCTAGACAACTAAGCGAAAGCCTCACAGGCAGCCACCTTTGGAGAAAACCAGCTCTGAGCCCTTGGTAAGAGCCCTCAGGTGGTTTCAAAAATCAGCGCCTCAACCTTATTTGTTAGAATCACCAGGGCTGAGAGAAAGGGCGTAAGAGTGCTGGGCCCGGGCCCTCCCCCGAGACTCTGGTTTCACGTGCCTGAAAGGAGGCCCAGCATCGGTACCTGTGAAATGTTCCCCAGGGGCTTTCAGGATGGAGGGCCACCATCCCGAGACCAAGAGGAGGACTTGGTCCCATAAATAAAGAAAAAGAGGGAAAAGATGTTTCTTGTTGCAGAGCCACAAGATACCAGTTTTTCAAAAGCATCCATCCCCCTGGCATAAAGCCAGAGCCCTTTATTTGGGGAAAGAATGGGATGACAGCGTGTTTTGATCAGGTCTGAGGATCACCGGCGGCTGCTGAGCAGGAGGAAGCAAGGTGACCGCCCGCCGAGGCCTGTCACAGGGGCAGGCAGAGAGACTTCGAGCAGGTAGGCCAGGCATTTGCATCGCTAGGTGAGAGTGTTTTCTGCAAACGGGCCCATCTCGGCCAATGCGCAGGATCTCAGATGAACTCCATGAGCCCACGCAACAGACTCTGACACGGCAGGAATCGGACTCTACAACACGGCAAGAGACAGAGATTTGGGGGAGAGAGCAGCAAGCCGGATGAGGACGAATGCAGCAGTTCTCCAAGTGCGGCCTACAGACTCCCGGACGTCTGCCCATGGGCAAGCCCGTGAACTTCAAACTATGTTTGTGATGGTATTAACGCGCTATTTGCTTTGTCACTGCACTGCCATTTGCACTGATGGGTAAAAGCAGTGAATCAATGGGACCAAACAGGACTAGTTAGTGGCCTATGTATGCTCGTTACCTCCAAGCACTCACAATAAAAAAAAAAAGTCTGTGCGTGCGTAAGTGCGTACAGTACTCCTGGCAGGTGGAATCCACCTGAACGAGAACACATTAGTGTCCATTAAAAATGTTAAGGGTATAAAGGGGTCCTGAGACCAAAGAGTTTGTGAACCACTGAACCAGCTTGTCAGAAGCTACCCAGGAAAGGCAGGTCCCATGAGAGGTCCCAGCTCTTTGCAAAGACAGCCAAGAAGCAATAAAAGGGAGACAAAGGGAGGGCAGGAAAGGCGAATTGACTTGCTCCACCTTTTTGCCAAGAGAAAACGTGTGCACACCTGTGTGTGTGTGTACCTGCCTCCCACCCCCTTCTCCTCTCTGAGAGGGAGTGCCTCCTTCAGTTTTGTGCCCTCGGCACCTCCCTGGCCTTCTTCCGTGGCATCCCCGCTACTTTCTTCAGAGCACTTAATCACCATCTGAAATTATCTTGATTATTTACTTATTTCCTCCATCTCCAGTGGTTAGGTTTCTATGATTACTGAATGGGAGATTGATTGCAAAAATGTCCCCAATTAGTTCCTTTCCTGTGTCCATATTCCTTGCAGTGCGTCTTTGCACCTCCTCCCAAAAGAGGGAGTCTATTCCATCACCCCCAAATTTAGGCCGGCCTCCAGTTCGCTTTAGGCAGTGAGAGGCACGGGAGAGACAGCGGACTGGTTCTGAGTTCGGGCTGAAGCACTTTCCGTTTGAACTCTGGCTTTCCCTGGGGAACAAGCTGTGGCTAGCCTGAGTGTGAAAGACCACACGCAGAGGATCCCAGCTGTCCCAGGAGAGGCCACCCTCGATCAGCCGACAGCCAGCCAACCTCCAAATGGAGAGTAGCTGAGCTGCCTGCCCACCTGTGGCTAACAGCAGGTGTGTGAATGGGCCAGTGTGATAGTGCCCTGCAGGCTCACGAGCCATAATACTTATTGTTTGGGCAACTTTTTGTTATTCTTGATGACTCACGGCATCCTTATGGCGATAGATAATAGATTGACCACTCTATTCCGAGAAACTAGAGTGGTGCTTGATACACAGAAAAATATTCTGATTAAGGAAAAAAGCAGGTAGATGGGTGAAAGAATAAAGAAATGAACTGAAGAACACCTTCTTTATGCACCAGCCTAATTCCATTTCCCCAACTTGAATAGAAGTAACCTAAACAATACAACAAGTTTGCTCGTGCAATTAATTCAACCCTTTCGGGCATCCACACCAATTCCCGTAAAAGACAAAAACCAACATTGGAATAGACCCTGCTACTAAATAAAACATATTCAAATATTTATATCTGCTGTCTCTCTCTGCAGAGTCTATAAATACTGCAGCCCAGGTGAGCCACTGTATTTATATACAAATTACTTGTATTTATATTAAATATTTATATTTAAATACAGGTGAGCAATCTCCAGGTTGGCAGAAGCAGCTTGTGGGGAAGAGAGGAGGCTTGCTTTCCACGTGCCTCTGGGCCCCTGCTTACTCACACCCAGCGAAGGACCCCGTTTGGTTTCTGCCTCATCATGCATTGTAATGCCAAAGGGAAGGAAATAAATCTTGGAAACTTTGGCCAAAATCAGGTTAGCATTTCCATTATCGCAGCAGGGAAAGAAAACATGGGGTTTTCATTTTTAAGGATATGCTTTCGCAGAGGGTAGACAGCCACTAGCTCGGTCTCAGTCTGTGATACTAGGAACATTTGAAATGTTTCAAAACAGATGCAGAGCCCCGCTGGTTTCTGCCTGCAGCTCATTCAGTCTGCAGGTCACCAGCAGTCCCGGTCACTCAGCGGCTGCAAAAGCACTGAGCTGGGCAGATGGCCCACGCCAGTCCCCAGTGCAGAGAAATCTGGGCTTTGCACCTTCACAGATGAACTGACTGCTTAAAGATTGCTTGTTGCATTTTTTTGAATTAAACAAAATAGGTATCTGCTTTGAATGCAATCATTGTTTTAGTTCATCTCCATTCATAGCACACCATCAATTAATTCCATTAAAATATTGGGAGTACTCAACTCAACCCATAACACTTAGTAGGTTGACCCTTTTGATAAACGTTAGCTACTATTATTACTATTACTACCAACATCATTAAAAATAGTGGTCTTATTGCACCACGGTAGTGTATGTGGCAAAAACAGACACGCTAAAGAGATAAAATGAAAACAGCCTATTTATTGGGGTGGGAAGATTCCAAGTGATCAAGTGGTGAGTTTTCTATTTCCTTGTTTGTTCTGTTTTGCTTAATTTCTATAATGCCCATTCCCCTATAAAGTCTGGGCTATTTGAAATGGGAAAAAAAATCTAAAATGTCTCCTAAGTATGAGTAACTGCTACTCCACCATAGATGCAGGGTGCACGGTGCCCACTGATTCCTCTCTTTACACGGTTGTCGCTCCACTTTCAGGTGGAAGCATCGGGGAGAAGTCCAGGCAGCTGTGGCAGAACATCGGGCCTTCTCTCCTGGGTCCTGTGCTCTCCATTGTTCTTAATTACTGCGTGAAACCGCGGCCTTCCCACCTCCTGTCAGATCCAAGTGTTCTATTTCAACATTTCTGCTTAGCCCGGTCAGGCACAAAGACATGATTTTCAAATTTCTCCCCTCTCTCCTGACTGCTGAGTAGTGCTTACGATGTATGTGTTATTATCTATAGATTCTTCTTGAGGGGGGTGGGGGTGGGGGTGGGAAGGTTCTCAGGCCAAAGTGACAATATCTCTGACTTAGAGTTACTCTTTTCTCTTACGGTCTTTTTAAGTGTTTATTTTCCTCCAGGTCAATTGGTTGTTGGATTTCTGGCTTCCTAGGGTGTCACGATTCTTGAATTAAGGACCCTATGTTTTGTTTTCAGAATAAAGTACATTGAATTGTGTAGTTTTCAGGTGAAGAAGAGATAAATGATAAAGCTGACCACCAACTAGGAGCATTGGATAAGTCATTTAAAAAAATGATTTGGCTAAAATTGGGATGCTACATCAGTCCACATTAAGAACCATGCTCACCAGTAATAACTCACTGGGTTGGCCAAAAAGTTCTACCTAGTAGTACTTAGTTGTTTTTAACTTCATTCAGAACAATTTTGTTAGATTGTATTATGATAGCTCTCATATCAGTGTTCTTTTTTTTTTAATTATCAGAGTTGGTGAATTTTTGTGCAGCCATTTTAATATTGAAGGTGGAAGAAAATATGCGACATTTTCGGTGTATTATGCTTTATTATTATTTTTTAAAATTATTGTTCTTCAGTTACAGTTGTCTGCATTTTCTCCCTTCCCCTCCTCCCCTCCCCATCCAACTCCACACTCCCCCTTGGTTCTGTCCATGTGTCCTCTATAGTAGTTCCTGAAAACCCTTCTCTCCACTATCCCCTCCCCCCTCCCCTCTGGCTATTGTTAGATTGTTCTTAATTTCAATGTCTCTGGTTATATTTTGCTTGCTTTTTTCTTTTGTTGATTATGTTCCAGTTAAAGGTGAGATCATATGGTATTTGTCCCTCACCACCTGGCTTACTTCACTTAGCATAATGCTCTCCAGTTCCATCCATGCTGTTGCAAAGGGTATAAGCTCCTTCTTCCTCTCTGCTGCGTAGAATTCCATTGTGTAAATGTACCATAGTTTCTTGATCCTCTCATTTGCTGATGGGCACTTGGGTGGCTTCCAGCACTTGGCTATTGTAAATTGTATTCTTTATTATTTTAAGAAAGGTAAAAATGCAACTGAAATGCAAAAAAAGATTAGTGTAATGTGTGACGAGAGTTCTGTGACTGATCGAATGTGTCAAAAGCAGTTTGCCAAGTTTCTTGGTACCATTGACATTTTGGCGAAATAATTCTTTGCTGTGGAGCTGTCTTGTGCATTGGAAGACATTTAGCAGCTCCCCTGGCCTGGCCTCTACCTACTGGAAGCCAATAGCAGGACATAGCTGACATACTCAAAATACCCAAATCAATGAAGCTTTTGGTAAAAATGAAAAATGTGTCTTTTATTTTACAGAAAAACCATATGGACTTTTTGGCCAACCCATTAATTTCAAGTCATGGAAAACCCAATTAAAAATTGACTTTTTCTTACCAGGATCCTTGTGATTACATTGGGCCCAGCTGGGTAATTCAGGATAATCTCCCCATCCCAAGACCCTTCACTTGTTTGCATTTGCTCACTTCTTTTTGCTATGTAAGTTCACACTAGCCATGGGTTTCCGAGATGAAAGGGCGGACACGCTGGCGGGGAACAGCATTCTCTCTTCCACATTGTCCTTCTGGGTTGGGGAAACAATATTATAAAGATATGACAGCCCCCAATTTTTTATAAATTTACTTTCCTTCCAATGAATTTCCCGTGGGGGGAGTGCGTCCCACTAACCATAAACAGAAACATCCCCCAGTAGAAATATGGGCAAGTGAAATAAATGGGCAACTCACAAAATTAAAACATGAAAATATGTTTGTATGTATCCGAGTCCAAGCAGAAATTGATCCAGTAGGAGATGTATATGTGAGTGTGTATATATGTATGTGTGTGTGTGTGTGTATATATGGATTTATTGCAACGAGGGGCTTAGGTGATTGTGGGGGCTGGTTAGGCAAGTCTCAAACCCATGGGACAGGCTGTTGAGGGGGCTGAGGTTGATGCTCACACCAGCTATTTCTGCCCCACCAGGGAGACCCGGCTCTGCTCTCCAAGCCTTTCAATGGTGTGGATCAGGCCCACTCAGGTTTCTAGGCTAAAAAAGCTTAGTAAAGTCAACCAAGTACCTTCTACGACATCACTTAGATGAGTGTTTGACTTAATTACTGGGACGGCAGCGTTAGGCCTGTGGGTACATCAGTGACAAGACCATCACGTTCTGTATCGGGTCCATGCTCTGCAACCACCCTAGTTGTCCAGGAGGGAACATTAAGTTTGAAAATACATTGTTTTCACCTAATAAATTACAGCTTGTCTTACAATACTGAGACCCACTGTTAATGGGAGGGTGAGGTGAAAGTCACAGCCAAAGGGGGCCACATGTGACGAGTTTTCTGTCCGACAGTGCATTGTGGTAGGTCAGGGGCCCTAAAGTTTCAGAAAGCAGCTTCACATGCCAGAAAATAGAGTATCGGTTCAATAAGTTACTCTTCATCTCTATGAGGGAATGCCGGATAATTGTGACATGTTGAGTTAAGGACAGTATTTCTTGGAAAATGTCCACAACATATCCAGTGAAAGAGCAAGTTAATAAAGATCATGCACATTCAATTGCGCGCAATAATGACTAAAAAGGGTAGAGGTAGGTACATCAAATTTTAACAGGGATCTCTTCTAAGTAACAGCATAAGGGCTAAATTGTAATTTGTGATTTTTAGCCGTTTCCAACACCTACAATACATAAGCACTGGTTTTGAAGGTAGGCAGACTACAGTTGAGGTTTGTTATAACTGAGGAGTTAAATAATGCTGCTATATAGGGAATCTTGAGTACATAATGCATTTAAGGTTGACATCCATCCATCTACTTAATCACTCTACCACAAATTCATTCAACACACACATACTGAACTTTCAGTCTGTGACAATCACTGCGGAGAACAATGGAGATACAATAGTGATTGAAACACACCCAGGCCCCGCCCTCGTGGAGTCTAGGGGTGAGGAGGAGGGAACATAATAAAAGAATCAAATAAATGTATGCGTGATTACAATAAATGATGAGTGCACCAAAGGCGAGAACAGTGCTGTGAGTTTTCATGGCGGAGGTCCAATATTTACACTAAAAATGTGAAGTGTTATTTACAAAATATAGAGTGCCCGTCTGTGCGTGTGTGTTTGCGTTGTGACCAGCATCAACACCTCAAATCAGTACTCCAAAACTGGGAGAAGAAAATTGTAGAAGGACATATCTAGAAATACCCGAAAAGGCTGAACACTCTTCAAAGGAAACACTGGAAAAAGCAATTGAACCATCGCCTAACGAATCCTGGCTAATTGGCTGACGCTCTGAACAGGTCACCCACATAGATGGAGAGTTTTCCACTGTGTTCATATTATTCACGCATCTACCCCAGAATCTGCGCGATAAATCTGGCAAGCACTGGATAAACACTGGCTGAGGCTCCCTAGTTTCCGGGTACAGGAAGATGACAGGACTTATCCCCGGTTATCACCGGGTCCGCTATTTAGGCAGGCTCGGCGAGGGGTCTGGATGGGTCACCATGTCAAGGTGATAATTCAGTCTGGGGACAGCTTCCTCGTTCCCTCCCAAGTGCTGTCGGAATGCGTTATCCCACCTACGCATCCATAGCACAGGGAGGCCTGTGAGCCTTGGAATGGGAAACTGGGTTTAGAGACCAGCCGGGGCTTTTTGCCTATCTGTCCTCTATTACTTTGATAACTAAGCAAACTTCCAGTAATTTTATGGATTTTTCATTGCATTAGGCAGAATTCTAAAATGCCCCCCAAGGACCCCATGCCTTGTCATGCACGTCCAGCAGAAGACCCTCTCCATGAGGCAGGCCTGACATTCATTTGCAGGTAGGCCTTCTAAAAGAGGTTCTAAACCACAGATGGCAAACACAAGGCCCGCAAGCTGAATCTGGCCCTTCACCTTGTTGTTTTTGGCCTGGCACCTTGTTTCTACCCAGCGGCAGCGCTGAGCTCTCGCTTAACTCTTAAGGAGTAGTTACATTTATACAGTCCTAACATTACATTCACCCTTTTGACAGCAACCACGAGGCTGATGTGACCCCCCATCTGAAAATGAGTTTAACACCCCTGCTCTATAGTCAGAGATAGAAGAAGTCGGCGGGATTAGAAACAGCAGGAAACACTTTCCTGTTGCTCTTTGAAGACTGCCATCCTAGGCAGACCATGTGGTAGGGAGCCATTGTGAGCGGAGGACCTCAGTCCTACAACCACAAGGAACTGAATGTTGCCAGTGAGCCTGGAAGAGGAGCCCAGCCTCAGGTGAGACCCAGCCCTGGCTAAGACACCTTGATTGCAGCTTTGTGAGACCCCAGCTAAAGCATGCCAGACTCCGACTCAAAGAAATGGGGGGATAATAGAAGTGTGTTGTTTTAAGCTGCTAAGAAAGTGAGAATTTGTTAGGCATCAACAGAAAATGGTACAGACACCATACTTCTCCTGTTCTGTTTTTGTAATGCAATTGGGTGAATCATTTTTTCCTCCATGGTCTTGTCTATAATCATGAGGTGCCCACAGACAGCTGAGTTAAGCGCAACAGAAATGCCAAATGATCCCCCGTGACTCTCTGTGTTAACAGGCTAGGACTAACATTGAAGCTGAGACCATTTCTCTGGGCGGAACCTCATAACCAGGACATCACTGAAGTTTGCGTCTAGAACTCAGTTACCGGAATATTTCAGATCACGCACATCACTGATTCTTTCTCTTTGCCATTTGTCGTGCTTAGTTCTTCATGTCATTTTCTCATTTAACCAGCCCTGGAAACAGGGGGAAGTGATAGGATCCTAATTTATGGACGACGAAACTCAAGTTTAGAAAAAGGTGAGTAGCTCGCCATGGGGTGCACCATTAGCAAGTGGTAGAGACCAGACCTAAACCCCTCACCGACCTGCTACCCCAGCTCCATTTATGTGAGAGGGCCCGGGGAGCCTTTGACCCTCCTCTGACCAGCCACTCTGACCTTGGACTGTCATTGCACCATCCACAGGCTTCCCGCCTAATTAAACCACAGGTGAAGATAATCCTCTCTTCTTTTTTTCCCTCTGTTCCTTCTTTAGTAGGATCCAGTTCTCTGGTTTCTTGCAATGATTCTGCTTATATTATCACTTCAACGTGTTTACTTAGTTACAGTTTCAAAAAAAAAAAAGAGGGACAGAATAGAAAACCTCCCAGCTGGGGTGAGATTCTGCAACTGGAGAGGACCGTCTGTTGTGCTTGCCTCAGCTCCGGCCCAGCTCAGGCACATTTTCTTGACTCCCCAGTTTCCTTACGAAGCAGAGTCAGCCACTGTATCACTTTCCAACATCAATAAAGCGGGTCTCATTTTCCTAAGTTGATGAGGGCCTGATAGATCTGGTGACCTTTGGTTGGAATGTCATTTACAAGTATGATTACTCTCCATGGCTGAGCTGATACCCACAGCAGAGAGCTCTGCCTGCAAAGGCAGCAGAACACCACCCCCAACCCCCACCGCTTATCCGCTCCTGCACTGCCCAGATCTTGGGTAGGCAGAGGGCAGATTTTCCGCTTTGGATTTGAAAAGGTGACTCTGGTGATGATGACTTCCTTCTTTTTTCAAATCTGTTTTAGCTGATATCATTTTTTTTCTCCAATCTGATTAACTCTATCTATCTATATGCCTGAACCTTAACAGGCTATTTATGCATTTAATCTGGTAGGGGAAATGGAAAAAATAAAAAGAATGGCAGTCAAATTTTGCAGACTACATCTTCCTGGGAAATCAGGAAAGTAATTGGCATTTTTGAGCATTGTCTATTTGTCAAGTGTTGTGTCTGCATTGTTTTGTTTAATCTTGACACTGACATGAGATAGGATCTTTGCATTTAGCTAATACTTTGAGGACCTACTATGTGTCAGACCCTGTTCAGGTATCTGGGGAAGCAGAGAACTCTGCCCTCGCTGCCTTTATCTTTACATGAGAAAACTGAGGCACAGGCGGGATAGAAGCAGGCTCCCCAAGTGCCCATGCTTTGTGCCTGCAGCGTAGTTGGTGTTCAGCAATGTTGAATTTATAAGACAGCATGTGGGTCAACCCAGGTCTGCCTATTTCTAAGACCTAGGCTTTGTCCTCTACCCCGTTAAAAAAAAAAGGGGATGAGGAGAGGTAAGTAGGAGGCAACTCGATAATTAACAATAGAACAACCTAAGTTTCCATCAACAGGTGACTGGGTAAAGAAACAGTGGTGTGTACATAGACAACGGAATACTACTCGGCCACAAAAAAAGGGAACCCTGCCATTTTTGAGAATGGACAGAGCTTGAGGGTATTATACTAAGTGAAATAAGCCAGGCAGAGAAAGACAAGCACTGACTGCCCTTGTCTGTGGGATCTGAAAAATCAGACTCACAGAAAAAGAGATCAGATCCGTGGCTGCCAGAGCCGGGAGTGGGGATGGGGGCCCGGGGGAAAGTGGCAGATGTGGTCAAAATTACAAACTTCACGGATTCGGGTTCCCTCCCACCGAAGTACGTGGTGTAACAGTTCTTTCTGAGTAAATTTTGGAGACATAAACGTTCTTCATTTGAATAGATCTGAAAAGTGCCTTATTTGCCTAATTTTTTTTTCAGTTAAGCTACTTTATTGGTGTGTACAAATATACAGAAACAGCACAGGTCATAATTGTGTGGCTCAATACATTTTTACAAATAATAATAATTTAAGAAAACACTCGGATAACCAGCACCCGTGTTGAGAAAGAGGAACCGACCAGCATCTGAGAGCCCACACTGTGTTGCTGAGGTACCGCCCACTCCCTGCATTCACGGGCCTCTCTGTCCTAACGCCTCAACCCCCACGTGAATCCTCCTGTGTTTGAAACTCAGATGCACTGAATAGTATTGTGATTGCCACTATTTGGGGGATTCATCTGCGCTGCTTGCTAGCCTTAGTAGCTTCTCTGCAAGAGATTAATAGTTCACTTCCTCTACCCTATGAAGTAGGTGAGTTCACAGAAGAAATTCATAACAAGTTCTCTGTCAACAAAATCCGTCCCAAACCAAATGCATCAAGTCACCAGAGATCCAGATGGCCTGCCAGGCCCTGTCATCGTGGCCTCCTACTTTGGGCACCAGAAGCCACCCACATCCTACGTGACATTGGTTCTTCTCCTTACAGCCACAACGTCACCACACCAGACCTCCTGATACTCATGTCTTGTTTGTTTGTAAAATTCTCGTTGCTATGCGTTTCCATTGTGACTGGGTTTAGAAGAATTTAGAAGATTCAAGCTTCCAGACCAAGCGGGCACTTGACTCAGGTTAAGCTGTCTTTGTTGTTTTGTTTTAAACAAAGCAGCCAAAGTCAGGGAAATTGAATATTCTCCTTGTCGGTAACGATCACTAACAGAGTCAGCAGCCAGGACCCTGCGGGTTGTCTCCACACTAGCAAAGAAGAGGATGTAAAATTGTCTGAACTATGATTGTGCTTTTTTTCCCACCACCAGACACACAATTACTGTCTTCTCCAACCATGTACCTTGCTGCTTAAATTCTTTCAAGAACTTATTTTGTCTGGCTCTACAGCCGGTTATTCATATATCTCTCTGCCCCTTAAACTCTAACAGTGATGCAGACAACAGGTTTCAGATGTTTCTTATCCTCAGTAATTAAAACGCCATCTGAAAGCAATGAGGAAAGAGAGAAATGGATGTCTGAATAGTGAATGCAAGAATCTCGGGGTAGCAGGGAGGAAGGAATATAGTCAGTCAAATTGCAATGAGCATTTCTTAATCATGGCAGGGACTTCGCCATTACGATTTAGGGATGGAGAATATATGGGTTAATGACTTCCTTTGTCACTGTTCAAGTTAAAGACCATCCATCACAGTCCTAACTGATGCAGAAGAGCAGCTATCTCTGCCCTGAAAATACGTATATGTGTACACATAGAAATATAGTTCTTTTTATTTTTAATCTCCTATGTTTATTTTTATCTAATTCCCTTCTCATTCATAAGCTACTTTGGTCACTTCGATGACTCTGACCAAGGTTGAGAACATCACTCAGGCATTTGCGATTGTTCCCTTTGAGAGTTATAAAAAAAAGCGGGGGCGGGGAGGGTTCGAAAGTGTTCTCTTCGAACGTGGAGATGGAGGTGAGAGAAGAATTTAATTGTGTTGCAGAAGGTAACAAGGTATCTTTCTGTTTCTTGGAGACATGCCCCACCCTTTACACTTCTAGATGTGGAGAAGCAGAGTCACAGGGCAGAGAAGTGAAAACCATCTTCCATCTGAGAAAACTGAGATTCTGTCCCAGATGAACATCTGCAAAATAGCAAAGCAGAGACCAACTTGAAGTTCAAGGCAACTTGAAGTCCCAGCTGCAGCCACCGTGAAATAGGTTGCGGTGCTTTTCTCTCCGTCCTCGGAGCTATTCTGAGGTGACAGCCAGTGAGAAAATGGCACTTTGATGCAGTTAAGCAGTGACAGAGCTAATATTTATCGTTTCAAAGCAGCATCCCTGTGACTTGGATTGGGCTATTTGTTTTTAAAGCCCCTGTCGTTTGGATTTGGATTGGCTGCTGAATCACCACTTTATTATCGACTTGTGTATTGTTACGAAGTTGATAAAAAATGTTCGGGTTGGTTACAAGCTCCCAGGAGCCTCCAGCAGCCCTGCAGCGCCCCTTCCCCGTGCCCCTCAGAACCATTCATTTCCTCGGGGTCAGGATGGGAGAGACATCTCCGGGGAGAAGTGGAAATCACTGTGCCTACGCACCCCGGGCTATTTTTTTTTTCTATTCCCCACTGTTGTCTAAAACATTTAGTGATGTTTAACATTATAAGGGAAAAAAAGTATTCATTGCTTCAGAAAAAGAAATGGATAAGGAAAACATTTTGACCTATCTTTAAAAATCACAAATGACGCAGGGGTCTTCGGAGTCTACCAGCGCTTGTTTTCCCGCACGGAGGTAAGGAACAAGAGCACACTTACGTGGCTGGTCTCATCCTCGCCTCTTTTTATTTTTTATTTTTAATGCTTTTGAGGCAATGCAATTCAACAAGTACTTATCTAGCACTCTCTACCTCTACCGCTTAAACCAAAATTGAAATGAACCTTTAGCCATCCTATGAGAACCCCTTCACTCATTTACTTCAAGACAGGTCTGTTGCTAGACAACGGGATCACAATAACCTAAACAGCCTTCAGGTTATCTTTAGCTACCGTAGTCACTTCGTGAAGAGTTTCCTGTGTGAGGTCCCGGCAGCCAAGCTCACGAAATGCCTGCGGAGTGCCAGGTACTGAAGATGCAAAAGGTGACGCCTCCCGTCTCTTCCTGAAGGAAGAGAGGAGGGTAATATCTAAATAATCGTAAATAGAAATGGTGGAAATTACGGCAAAGGTGATTTTACTTATTCACAATGGTCTAGTTCCTACTGAGTCCACTTTAATTCTTTTTACAAAAATAAAAATTTTGGTTAACAATGAAATCATGCCAATAGGAATGATAAGATGTATTTCAGAGACTTGGAAGCAGAAACAGGAGACAGCTTAGGAAAGAGGCATCTACGCCCAGGCTCTGTATGGAATGTCAAAGTTAAGAATGACATGTGACATTGATAAATTAATTATTCAATGAATAAGAGCAACAATTCGAACTAAATTGTATTTGAGAAAAGATACCGTTGTTGCATATGCAGAGTCACTTCTAAACCCATGTGGAAATTAAAGGATAATCGATTGTAGATCTATAACGAAGGTCTGAGAACGGAAAGGAGAAATAGCTGATAGCAAAAAAACAATTTGAGTGGTTAAGGTTTAAGTCCTTACTCAGCTTCTGTGCCCTGGGGAGCAGTGACGGCCAGGAGACGCCCCGTTAATGCAGGACCAGAGTGTCTCAGGGTCCAACGGGTTGGGCACTTGCGTTCATGCCTTGGGCACAGGCAGCAGCTGTGTCCTGAACAGGACCTGGCAGTTGGGAGATCTTGCCTGTTTCTGTGCCTCTGGAAGGGGCATCCTTGGTACAATCCCCCCAAAACGTCAGCATGGTAACCCCAGAGAGCTGGGTTTGCCAACCCGAGGACGTGCCAGCCAAGGCTCACAGACTGAAGAAGGATGGGGAACGGATGAGATTAAAAGAAAAGAAAGTGAAAGAAAAGAAAGAAAAGAGAGGATGAGCACGGGTGGCAATTGGAGAGAAGCTCGGAGGGCGCTGGCATGTCTGTTTGCATGGTCCTTGTCGTAGCTTTGTGGCTGTCCCTGGATGAACAGACACAATCATCTCCTGTCCTTAGACAACGCAGTGTCACCAACCCAAAGAAGGCATCGGAGTAGACGGTCTCCGGCAGGAGTGACTCCTGCGTACGAAAGTGCTGCAGGACAACGTGAATGTCGGAGAACTGAGCATCCCAACCTCCACGTGGGACCCAGCTTCCCTGAAGGCACAGATTTTGACTTCCTGTTTTCTAAAATAATTCATTCTTAGGTTGCTTTGCTGTTGCTTTCTTTTGTCTTTTGGTCAGAATGTTGAAGAAATTCAAGATGATTTAACCAGAGGAAGTTTGCCACCGATCCAGGTGTGATATATAATCTGTGAGGAAAAAAAAACAAACAAACAACCGAGAAGCCACTTTTTCAAGAAAACGATATTCCCACACCCGGGCAGGCCTTTGCCAGTTTCATTCTGTTACTGTCTTACTCAGGTACACACAGCATTTATTGGTGTGAAAGAGTAATATCATTTTTTACTAAGGCTGTTTACCGTGGAGTAGCCTAGATACAAATAACCACTTTGAAAAGAAGACAGTCTCCCATTTTAATTGGAAATTTGCTGAAAAAGTCATTTTTATGAAATGATCTATGGATCCCTTCTACAAGATTATAAAAAATTATATATAAAATATTTAGAATGTAATAAAAATGCAATGTTTTTGTTGCCTTCCTTGTACTAATTTCTACATTTATTTGGATATTCAGAAAAATTCATAGTTTTGAAACATGAAATTCTGCATAAAGAGAGGGGGAGAGAGTTAAGCATGCAGAGGGTTATAGGGTGGTTCTGGATGGTTCTGCCGTTTTGGATGCTGTCCCTGAAATTTAAAGGGAGGCACTCTGTACCTAGTACTGGCTTCAAAGACCACTAGTAAGAAAGATTCCCAATTATTTTTTAAACCCATGTTCCCCTTTGTTAATAAAAAAAAAAGTTATATGCTCTTCTTATAATGCTTTTTGTATTCTCAGAATAATAGGTTATTATTATTCACTATGAATCAAAGCCAAGTGGGGAGAACACTTTTTATTTTCAAAGTCTACTTTATCTCCCAAGAATGCAATCTGTCTTGGGGCCACGGGGTGGGGCCAGCCCCCTATACCCCTCCACCCACGTAAACCAGTGCTCAAGACCCCACAGACTTATGGGTACTCATGAGTTTTTTCTTGGCTGTACTCAGCAATTTGGGGCTCTATCAAAGCAGGTGAAAAGTATTGAGTCAGCTGCAAAAGGCCACCAAATTAAATTCACATGGGTCATCTCCCGCGCATCCTGACAGCCGCAGAGAATAATTAATTAACTGACCCTCCGGCTTTGTAAAGAACATGCTCCGAAACTTTTTTCCTTCTGGTTTCGTGAAGGAGCCAGACTCCGTGGACTCCTGTAGACCCCACACAGGTCAGTGCAGGTTGACCAGTTAACCAGTAAAACATGCATTTTTTCAACAGTCTTCGATGATCAGAATGAAAGCCAAAAAGCTGTGAGAAAGGGGACTGGGAGGCTGAAGGAAAGAGGGACGAAGTCAAGGAGAGAGACACAAAGAGACTCGTTAGTTGGATGTGACGGGCTCTACTCCTGCCAAAGCATGTCTCGGACTGGGTGTCCCAGCGCCCTAAAGAGCAGGAGCTCCGGTCTGGGTTTTATTTCGTTTAGAAAAATGTTGGGGTTTCCCCTGTACCAGATGCTTTTTAAACAATATATAGAATTGAATAATTATTTTTTTTTAATTAATGATTTAGGAATCTAGGGGGAACACAAAGGAGGATATTTGGAACCAGGGAAGGGTGGATGGGGAAAGGTCTTGGGACCCTGAGGGAACCGAGAGGGCTCTTCAGAGGGGGTCCCTTGAAACAGAGAGGTGGGGATGCCCAGATTCTTAGAGAAAAGCAAATCTAGAGTAGTCACATTTATGCTAACGAATGGAACTTCACATCAGATGGGTTACTAGAAAACTTAGGACCTAGGACAAGTATGAAGACAGATTCTGAAATGACCCCCAAAGATCCCACTACCTGGCTCCACGTCCTTGTGGAACCCCCTCCCACTGACTGTAGGGGGGACCTAGGGACTCCCTTCTAATGAGAGAATGTGGCAAAAGTGAGGGGTGTGCCTTCTGGGATCGGGTTATAAACACAGTGACTTCCACTCAGCTAACGCTCTCTCTTCTACTTGTTCCACTCTGATGAGGACAGAAGTGGCCGCTTTCCACCGTGGTGAGAAAGAGGCCTCCAGCCGCTGTGAATGAGGAGCTAAGGCGTCAGTTCAAGCACAAGGAATTAACCCTGACCCACAACCACAAGTGAACATAGAAGCAGATCGTGTCCCAGCCGGACCTTGAGACAACTGTGGCCCCAGCTGACCCCTTGACCGCAGCTGTGAGAGACAAAAGCTAGCTAAGCAGGGACCAGATTCCTGACCCACAGAGATGACGCAATAATGTGTTATTTGAGGCCAAATAACGTGTGTTATTTGGGGGTTGTTTGCCATACGGTGGGAGATAACTAAACCAAGGCGTCCCAAATACCATGCATTCAATCATACATCAACTGGACAGCTTTTTCTTACAGGTTGTGGTCTGCTGAGTCCCTTCCCTGCAAAGATGTCTATGTCTAATCCCAAGAACTTGTGATTAAGTCACCTTATGTGGCAAAAGGGACTTTGCAGATGTGGTTAAGGTAAGGATTTTGAGATGGGAAGACTATCTGAGACTATCCAGGTAGAAGCAATGTAACTACAAAGGTCCTTACAAGAGGGGTAGGAGGGTCAGCATCAGAAAAGGCCACTGCGGCCCCAGAAGCAGAGGTTGGAGCTGGATGCAGTGACGGTGGAGGAAGGCGCTGCAGACAAGACACGTGGGCACCTGCAGACCTGGACAGGCCAGGAGACTGTCTGCCCGGAGCCTCCAGAAGGGCCACAGTCCTGCTGGTCATTGTTTTTAGCCCACATGACCCGTTTTGGACTTCTGACCTCCAGAACAGCAAGACAGTAAATTTGTGTTGTCTTCAGTAACTGTGTTGTGCAAATGTATTATAGTAACAAGGAGAAAAATTTAAATATATTTATACTCTGTTCTGTTCTTTTCATTAAATCAACTCTCCTTTGTACATACAGACATATGTGTGTTTTTTAAAAGACATACTGCGAGTTTAGTATGCAGGTTTGCCCCCCGCACACACATCTGCACGCTTGTTGTCCGGGCGAACACATAGCTAGGGAAATTTAAAGGCTGACATCACAGCAGCCAAGATCACCTTGTGCACAGAGCCCGTGAGGACCACACGTTGGGGCACTGGCCCAGCAGGAGAGATGCCGCAGCAGACGTTTCTGAGCTCAGCCCTGTGGGCAGGATAAGGCTGTGTTTGCTCAAGTTCTTTCTGGCTGTGAGTGCAAGAGACTTGGAAGTGATCACTAACAACTACAAATCCTCCAGCTGATTTCGCTGATTAAATGAGGCTTTTGAAAATTGGAGAAGAGACTTCCCTGGGTCCCCATCTGCTGACTCCGGGTAGGACTTCCCCTTTGAGAGCACGAATGTTTGCCTTCATCAAGAAACTGACCTAGGCTGCCATGTGCTTCACTTTGAATGGGCTCCCTTGAAGAGGGAATGGCGGTCTGCTTACACCCGTGATCCACAGGTGAGTGAAACAAGCCCACAGTGCTGGCGGCTTCACACTAGACCAGTGGCACTCAGCTTCGAGTGGTAATGTGCCCCGTGGATATCTGGCAATATCTGGGGATCCTCTTAGAGTTGTTCCAACTCAGAGTGCTCTTGGCATCTAGTGGGCAGGCTCCAGGGATGTGGTGAAACATCCTACAGTGCACAGGACATTCACCCCACACATATACACATGCAACCAATGATTATTCTGCCCAACGTGGCGTTAGTGCTGAGAATGAGAAACCCTCCAGTAGACAGTGCACCTGCTGAGTCTACTACCAGATGTTGCTAATCAATCATGGCACTCTTTCCTAGAGAGCTAACCATCGGCCTTAGAACTTTCCCTAAGTCAGAGTTTCAGGAAGCCACCACCAATTGAGTGAACATAGCAGACCTTGAATATTGGCCACTTAGAGTGAGCTGCTCGGGTAAACAGAACCACATTCTTTGGCCTGTTTCTACTTGCATGCTTTTTAAAATTATTTTATTTTTTTTATCCTCAGATAAGGACATTTTTTCAATGCTTTGCTTTTTAGAGAGAGAGGTGGGTGGGGGGGAGAAACCTGGATGCGAGAGGCAAGCATTGATTGGTTGCCTCCCAGATGTGCCCAGACCAAGGATCATACATGCCCAGACTGGGGACCAAACCCACAAACTTTCGGCTACAGGATGATGCTCCCACCAACTGAGCCACACTGCCAAGGTGGCTTTTTTTAGTGTTAAACTTCATAAATTGCACACTGGGTTTGCCAATGGGTTTTTTTTTTACTTCTTATTTACTTAAAGAAAAAAAATAGTTGTTAAAAACAACCAAGTAGAGTAAAAAATTAAGCCCAAACCCTTTTTTATATTTTTATTAAGATTTTATTTATTTTTATTTATTTAGAGAGAAGGGAAGGAGAAGGGGAGAGAGAAAAACATCACTGTGTGGTTGCCCCTCATGTGTCCCCAACTGGGGACCTGGCCTGCAACCCAGCCATGAGCCCTGACTGGGCTTTGAACCAGCGACCCTTTGGTTTGCAGGCCTGCGCTCAATCCACTGCGCTACACCAGCCAGGGCTCTTGTCTGTATTTCAATGTCTCATTCAAACATCCCTGTAATGTTCACAAAGTCCTCAGTTCAACCACAGATCCTGAAGCTGGGTCACTTCTGAGCTCTGCGGAGCACAAACATCCTCTCTGCCATGGGAGGATGCTTTTGCAAGGTTTCTCAGGAACATGGTGAACGACTCTATGCTTTACACAATCAAGCTGTATTAGGGGCCCTCAGACTATATCATGATGCTGGTTTGCCTGCCAGTCAAATCATATTTTCTGTGTCCATTACAGTGAAATACTGTGGGACAGCTCTCTCACTACATGGGTAAATTGCAAACACACTTGCTGTATTTCTTGCATTTCCGCACTCTTTCTCCCATGTCTCCTGAAGCATTGTAGTTGCACCAATGGTTGTAGTTTTTAAAATCTCGAGATCTAGATCTACATACAAAGGGGCATCCATGTTTTCCCAGGGATGCCAAAACACGCTATTTAGCCATTTACAAATTATCTAGCGTTGTTTAGAAGATTCCACAGAGCAGGACTCATTCATCTAAACGCAGAGCCAATTATGAACATGGAGAGATGGGAGATTGCCAATTACCAGGACCAGCTGCACTGTGTCCTGTGAACCAAATCAGCTGATGAAACCGTGGTAACTCTGAGTTTTACCAGCCGGAAAAAGTCCTTTAGATGTATACTATATTAATTTCAATGACTCCAGGCTGTCATCTGTCCTGTCACTGTTTATTTTATAAGGTAATGCCATAGCGTACTGTCAACGGGCCATTAAGCTACACTCACGTCAGCCAGTGTGAGTCTGAGGACCATTGAGCAGGGTAAATTTGCCCTTCCGCACCAGAATTAAATAAACATCGATACGAAGTAAAACTGTGGTGATCTTCCCAGATCTCTGGCGGAGAAGTTAATAGCCCTCAGAATGTGTCATTTCCTCCTTGACACGGTTGGTTCTGAACAGCTACCCACTGGAGTGCTGAGCCAAATGCAGGCTAGTTTGACACTCGACCGTAAACTGCTGGTCTTCTTTCTTCCTTCAGGTTATCATTGCCCATGTTTTTAATTATTACCGTTTTACACCAAAGGAGCCACAGACCTGCTCAATGTCCAAACGAGGCGTAAAAGACCCACCTGCCAGAGGTTCCCCCGTAGCAATCATTTTAAACGTGTATTTTTAATGTACTCACTCCAATGGTGGTTTGGGAAACTTGCAAATCTTTGCCAACACTGATGGAGAGCTCTTATATAAAAATGCAAGTTCGGAAAAATCAGAAGTGTGGCAACACTCGAATTGCGTAAGGAGGCTGAAAAGAAGGCACGCGTTCTCTCCAGTTCTTTACACACACGGAGGCTCTGCTCCCAGCAACGCGTACCCGAGGCGGTCAAGGACTCGCATATCTTCTTGTTACCGATTTCCTGCCTAAGTCCTTGCCGCTCTCACTGTGGCCCCTGAATGTGCAGTGACAACATCACCAGGGAGATTTTTATTTATTTTTTTATATTTTATTTATTTATTTTTAGAGAGAGGGGAAGGAGAAAGAGAGGTAGAGAAACAGAGAAACAGCAATGTGTGGTTGCCTCTCACATGGCCCCCACTGGGGACCGGGCCGCAACCCAGGCATGTGCCCCGACTGGGAATCAAACCGGGACCGCCTGGTTCCCAGCCCGTGCTCAATCCACTGAGCCACACCAGCCAGGCCACCAGGGAGATTTTTAGACATGCAGAACCCCAGACCCTCCGCACTGTAGCAAGATCCTCAGGGATCCACAAACCCGTTTTTGGAGAGACTCCTGTTGACTCCAGGTGGAGGCCATATATGTGCTCAGTTCCTTTAGTGTCGCCTTGGCTTCTCCTGTGTTTGGCTTTTGGTCTCCCCTGCACTGTCTCTATTTTCTTCCTTTGTTCTTTGATTTTAACACTTGCACTGATACAGTCTAGTCCTCTCCAGGCTCCCCTTGTCCCCTAAAAACGTTCTCATGACACTGATATTTTAAGAGGGCAAAGCATCCCCATTTCTACATTAAGAGTGGTATTAACATGCGCAGTTTTCCCATTCAGAATTGTAGGATCTCTATCTTGAATGGGACATTGTGAAGGTTAGATAGTCACAGGGTTCCCTTAGTGGCCTGAATGGTGACCTCCCAAAATGTATATCCATATCCTAACCTCCCCGAACCTGTGAATGTGACCTTAAATAAAAAAAGGATCTTTGCCAATGTAATTAGCAAAGATACACACACACACACACACACACACACACACACACACACATCTCCCCTATTGGTTCTGTTTCTCTGGAGAACCCTAATACAGCCCTGTGTCCAATGACGAGTGTCCTTCAAACAGATACACTGGGGAAAGGTGTGCAGAGGAGAAGAGAGAGATTAGCTTGAGCAGCCACAAGCCAGAAAGTGCTGACAACCGTCAGAAGCTGGACAAGGCAAAGAATGGAATCTCCCTAGAGCCTCTGGAGGGAGCCCAGCCCTCTGGCACTGTAAGTTTGGACTCTGGCCTCCAAGACTGTTAGAGAACCTACGTCTGCTCTCACAGGACACCTCATCCATGGTGATCTGTTAAGGCCACCCCAGGGCACTGATACAGTGTCCTGGTCTGGTCGTCTCTCGGCATCACCTGGTGAGTCAGGAGAGGGGGACAGGACAGCCAGGGCGAAGTCTTCACAGCCACAGACCCGCACTCTGGGCACCACCAGGGGGCGTCTTACAAATGTGGTAGACACGGAACACCTGAGGCCCAAGACCCACGGAATCAGAAACAGGTATGCTCCCCAGACCTCTAAGCAGTTCGCGTACAGATTCAAGTGTGAGAAACCCTCCCTAGACAGTTTCAATTAGTAGCTTGGCAGAGTGTCTCCTGGATCTCAAGTTTGTGTTTACCAGGAGGTATAAGCGTTGCTTCTCTGTCTGGCCTAAGTCTGTGTGATGACATTGTTGGAAACGTTTAAATAAATTCTGTTCACCTGGGTGGTGATGCTAAATTGAAATGAGCGCATTAGCAACCCTTGCCTTTGTTCGCAGGTCTCCAACAGCTCATTGGGTGCAATATTAATTTCGTTTTCAGAGTGTCCTGTTAAGGAGTTGGAAGGACACATACCCCTTAAGCTAGACTTCAGGCATCTTTTTGTTCTGATTTCTCCTGATATGTGTGTTTACTTTAAAAGGGGTTTTATCCGACAATTCAAAGCCACAAAAGTGCACAAAATTGCTACTGGGAATTTGGAGACATAAGGAATTCTCACCTAGAACCCAAAATAACAGCCTATGAAAATTACATTGGGAGAGTGGATTCCAGGCAAAGTGGACGATTGAAGAAAGTCCAGAGTGGGGGAGGTGGGAGGACGAGGCAAATATAAACGCACCTGCCCATCCTCAGTGGAGAAATGCAACCCCCACAAAGCAAAGCCGGGAATAAAAGAATAAAAAGCTTAATTCTTTCCAGTTCTTCACTGTGTTGGTATTGCCCACTCGTCTGATATAACATCGAAGGGGAAGGAAGAAGATCTATATCACCTGCAGATTTTCATGCAATGACATACAGATGCATAAAAGGCAAAATTTGGGCAAACACAAGAGAGTTGGTAATGCAAGGGAAGAGAATTAGAAAGGAGACCCAACCACTTAAATCATCCGTGGTTATGATGGGGACGTAGAGAACCAAAAAAGCAAGGAACAAAACGATGACCACATTGTAAGGTATAGAAATGTTGAATCACTATGGTATACACCCAAAATTAATATTACATGCCAAAACAGACTTTAATTAAAAAATAGGGAAAGTACAAAAGTAATAGAAAAGAGTTTAATGCCTTGTATGTATTATGTGCTGAACATACTTTATATTATCTCGTTGATCCTTATAAAACTGGTCAAAGTGGATAACCATTGTCTCTGTTTTAGAGATGAGGATTTGAGACCCAGAGATGTTTGACCAGGTCACACAAAGCACAAATTACGGAGGAAAATATAAATAACACGTATTTCAAGAGTCCATGATATGAGATACTGGATTAGTGCCTTTGTTAGTTTATCAAAAGCATTGAGGTGATATCAATAGCAGAATTTAAGTGCATGTGTGTTATTCAAAACACGTATAATGGCCTATATCTTCTACGTAAGAAACACTATTGGTTCAAATGAATAAGAGCATTATTACAGAGGTTTTTAATTCTTAAAGAGCCTACGAGTCAGTGTTAGTCTACGAACATGTAAATGAAGAGAGCTGCTAAAATTGGCAGGAGAAAAGGGCCTGTTTCATATCATCGAATCCCATTCATTTAGGCACCGACTTGTATCGAACGTCTATTTTTGGTGAGCACTTTTAGGCAGCGGGGATGCGAAGGTAAAGAAGACAAAGACTTCCTTCTCCAAGGGTTTGCTTTAGAGGGAAGGAGGAGGGGGTTTGAACATTGCCATTCAATGTGAAAACACTAGGCTGGAGATAAGAAGCACAAAGCTCACTCCCAGAAGAACCAAGACGATCCATTCTAGCATCACGTTCGAACACGCCTTGGGAATTCGGGCCCTCGGAACAATAGAAGGTTATTCCATCTGCTAATAAGGCCAAATACTGAAGAATACAAATGAAAGGACAAGCCAGAGAAAGGAACCGAGATTCCACATGGAAATAATAATGTCCATGCCCTATACTCCTCCACTTCCTGTCTGAATGCGACAAATTCTTATCGTCATTTGGTTAGCTGCTTCCTTTGGGCATAAAATAATCTTGGCTGTTATAGACCAGCAGCTTTCTAATGGGTCTCCCCACATCCATTCTGGCCCAGATTCAATCCATTCTTCACACAGCCCCCCAAAGGCTCTTCAAAATGCCAATCAGATCGTCACCCAGCCCGCTCATTGTTTTTAAAACTTCAGTCCCTTCTTGTTGCTCTTAGAATAGTGTGAGGTTCTCAGCACCCTCTGAAAAGCCTGCAAACCTCTCCTGGTCTACAGCCCCATCTCCCATCACCCCCTACCCCATCCATTCTCCAGCTGGAATGGTTTCACCAGTTCTTGGGTGTGGGGCAGCCTCTCTCCAGCCGGTCTGTGCACATGATGTTTCTTCACTGCAAAAGTCTTCACATGCCTCCGTCCCCTAGTCCCGTGTATCCTAGCTGAGGCATGATGAAGTGTTACTCACCCTTAAAAAAAATATTCCTTTAGAGTTACAAGGTAGTGGAGCAGAGTGGCCAAATCTCGGCGTTGTTTGACTCAGCAGACCTGAGTTCAGACCTTTGCTCTACCAGTTATTAGCTGTGTGACTTTGATCTCAATTTCTTCGTTGCTAAAAATTGGTGGTAATATTAGTACCTGCTCTTGGAATTATTATAAAGATCATATCAGATATACATGTAAAGTATTCCTCCCTGATATTTCTAATTCAGAATTTATTTTCTATCAGTTAATAGTTTTTTTCCCTTTACCACTCTTTCATCCCTTAATTTTTTTCCTGCTTCTGCAGTGTTTGCAGTTTTTCTCTGATGTGTCAGAGTGAAGCTAATTTTTTGTATCTGTTCTCAGAGTGAAATATTGGTTTAAAGACTCTGTCTTGCTTTGATTCTAGAAAATAAATTCACTTATTCTCTTTGTTCTTTTTTAAAATATTTATTTATTTATTTATTTATTTATTTTGAGAGAGAGAGAGAGAGACAGGGAGGGAGAAACAGAGGGAGAGAAACATCGATCAGTTGCCTCTCACACGTACCCCAACCAGGGACCGGCCCACAACCCAAGCGTGGGCCTTGACCGGGAATCGAACCAGTGACCTTTTGCTTTGTGAGATGGTGCTCAACCAACTGAACCACACCGGTCCGGGCAAAATTCACTATTCTCTTTGAACATTGCTTCTTTACCATTCTCCACATCCTTCTCTTTCGGAACTCTATTATTCGCCTCGAGAGAATGTTATACTTCAGTGGAAAACTGCACAGTTCAGAACAGGAGTCTGCAAACTTTTTCTGATAGTCAATGTTTCAGGCTTCGTGAATTGCCTGGTATCTGTTGCCATTACTAGGCTCTGTCACTGTCCCGTGAAAGCAGCCCCAGACCACATGCACACGAGGGCGCAGCTGCTGCCAAGGAAACCGGAGCCTGGGTTTGACCCAAGACCGCAACTTGCCAACCCCTGGCTTTGAACACACTCTTCTGGGTTATGAGATTCTAGCGTTCATTGCTTTTGAGCTATTTGACAACTCTACAAGCTGTCAATGACCAACAGCAACGTCAAGAATTCTTTCCATAAACATGAAAATTCTGACCCATGGAGGTTCAATTCACTTGCCCCTCAACTCCGCATGGAAAAAGCTTGTGACGGCTTTGCCTATTTGTAAATTAATTTCAACATTCTTTTACTCAATATAAATTTGCCTTTCTCTGACATTTTCTTCAAACAGTTGTAACCCTTACAGATTCCCTCATTAGTAATGAGTTAAATCAAATCTTTAACATGTGCTCATTTTATATCTGTATGAGAATCGTAATTTTGCCTTTGTTAAAAATTACCCTTCCACCTTCAAGTGTTGGAACCTCTCAGTCTTCACGACTTCGAGCTGGTCTTCCATGGTTTTAACCCTCTTTGTTCTGCATCACTGTGAATCCTCAGTATGATGTCGGCAACACAAATTCCTTTTTTTTTTTTTTTTTGGCAGGGGATGGGGGAAGGGTCAGGCAATGTCTATTCTGGAATTCAGCCATTTTCGGAATGCCTTCTAAGCTCATTTCTAAGATTTCCACTTGACTTCCATGTTTCTCATTTTTATAGGGTTTTTTTTCCCCTTAGGGATACAATTTCTGTACTTACCTTTGAGTTTCTTAAACACACCATAAGAAAATAAATGTCATAAGGTTAAGGAGTCACGAACAGCGCATGTTACACACTCAAGAAGCAGTTGTTGCCTTACATTAGGCTTTTCCTGATAGATTTAATTGATATAATTGTTTATTTTGCAGCTTCCTTTGCTTTCGATAATTTCATGTGCTTGGTTTGCAAACCATTCGTACTGAGCTCGTCTGCACTTACTGGGCATGAATACAGAATCTTCGCATGGAATGACTTATTTTATTTTTGTATTTTGTACTTTCCATCTGTGATCACACACGCACACACAGCCCTTTGGTGTATGCCTTTACTTAATCTTCTGAGTCTCCAATAAAGCGCTGGTCTGTTCGTGGCAACTGAGACTCCAGGCCTGTGGACACAGAAGGTGCCCCATGTCCATCCCCTGAGTCAGGGATGGTTTTGTTCAGTTTCCAGTTTCAGGGCTGAGACGGTGACCTCATAGTTCCCTAGGCCTTATCTTGCTGAAAGTCACAGCCCTGGCTCAATCTGCACAACTCCTTCCCTAGTTCTTTTCCAGAGTAGTCCCACCCCAGCCCTTGTCTCCAAGCAACAGACAGATCTCTGGTGTCCCACGTCCCTTGCAGTGATCCGTTACCTGTAGGCAGTGTCCTGCTGCCAGGGCAGAAACTCAGTTGTTTGGTATTTCATCTATCGCTGCTAAGCTTTTGCAGCTGAGAGACTAAGTCAAAGTATGAAAGCATGGTACCATCTTGGCCACAATTGTGTTTATCGTTCACATTGCATAAAATGATGCATTCGAATATCTAAAAACAAAAGGAAATTCTGCATCTATATCTGTGGAAGTTGACAGAAGAGTTCATTGATACTTGAACGATATAAATAAATGGGAATAATTTTACAATATTTGACAACTGGTAGTGTGATAATTATGTTTGAAAAACCTCTAGAAGAAGCTAACAAATGTGGTGCTAACCTCCACAGACTGATAAGGAGGCTTCGCAGCTGCTTCCACAATGCAACATCCAAACATTAAAACATTCAGAATTACTCTGAAAATATATTCAACTCTCGTATTTTTCCCCAGGACCCTCCAGGTCTCAAGGCTAGTCCACTATGCCTGGGCCAGCCCATCTACCACCTATTGAAAAGATAACATCTTTATTTAAAGGAGTCACATACAAAGAAACAGGAAGTGTTTAATGAGTTTGCAATGACTCCTTCCAAATAGACGTCAGCACATCCTGGGCATCCACACAAGGGGTCTGGTTGGATTTGTTCCTTGAAGCCTAAATACAAACTAGACAAGCAGACCTCCCACCACCACGATGCCCACAGATGCCTTGTGTATTCCTTGCTTTCTTCTCATCGGTTAGGGTGGCATACAGCAGAGATGCTAAAGACAAGATCGGTTAGATGGGTAGTAGCGGAGGTGGCTTTGACTCCAGCGTACACTTGAAAATATCTGGAGACATTTATGGTGAAAAGAGGGCAGGGGTCTCCTGGCACAGAGGAGGTGGGGGCTGGGGATGCTGCTAATCATCCCACAATGCACAGGACGGACTCCCAGTAAAGATTTGTCTGGCTCAAAGTGTCCATCAGGCAGTTTGAGACACCCTGGGGTAGGTCTTACCATCCTCGTCTGAGAGGTGTTTAATGAATTTCATACATAGTTATATATTACTATACATACGCATATATACACGTACTTTTAAATTTATGTATGTCACATCACCGTGTATGTGTGTGTGGTGGGGGGAGTTCTGCCTTGGAGGAGAAGAAACACGGTAAGGTCATGTAATGATGTCATTAAATTATGGAAATTTCCTGCCACAGGTACTGGTATTTCCATTAGTTAATGCTTCTGTGTGCAAGAGACTATCCTCAGCATTTTCTAATTAACTCACCTTCTAATTAACTACCTTGCAGGTGAGAGCTATTACTATTCCCATATTATACATAAGACAACTAAGGCCCAGAGAAGTTTAGTAGCTTGTCTGAGGTCACAGAGCTTGTAAGTGGAGAATCCAGGACTCTCACCCAGACAGTCTAAGTGATCACAACCACTTTGCGATATCATCTCATCACTGACCCCAAAAGACCTGAAGGCCCTTACCCCTGGAAACCACACCAGCTGCTCCATCTTTCCCTCTGTGAACTGAGCTCGGGCATGGGTTTGCGCATCAGCAGTGGTGAAGTCTGGATCGTTTTTTTAAAAAAATGGACAGGGGAAGAAGACACACACACCTCAAAGCCATAGAGATGAATGCTAATGAGAAGAGTAAACATATAAAACTGCTCCCCCCACCCCACCCACAAGCTATTTCCATGTCCCTGCCAGGTGCTGCTGCAGATAAAGCAGGGTCGCAGCAATGTCTTCCCTGCGTAGGATGAGCAGGGGGTGGACCGAGCGACCGTTACCCTAGGGTGCTTCTTATTAAGTCGAGTATCACACTTGACTCATGTTGGCTTGATTTCTCAGCAGGGTCCTGGAATGCCCAGAAAACACACCAAAAGGCAGACTCGGGCCATGATCAGAAGAATTTTATTATCCAAGTTGCAACATGCAAATGTCTTCATTGCGTTCAGCTTTCTGCAAACACAGAGTGAAAAAAATAAGAAGGAAATAATGAGAAAGAAAAAAAGCAGTACAATCCATGCTTCACCAAGTCCTGTAGGTTATTACCATGTTTTAAATTGTGAGTTGCAAACACAAGCTGTTCTTAAAGAAGAACAAAAAGAAAAAACAGATGGTTCCTTTTTACATCCTGTGAAACTTTTCCTGAATACAAGCGTATGTTCCCTTCTCCCCAGCTGGCATTCCCCATGCAAATGATCTGTTTTCTGTCACTTGGAGAAAAATTCTTGATCCCCACCCCCCAGCCCATTCCAAAGGCCAAAATACCTAGAAATGAGAGCAGAGAAAGCAATCACCAAAATGTTTTCACCAGAGCAAGCCTTTGGGGCTTCTTCATACATACTTGCTTAGAAACCAGCTGAGCTTAGAACTGGTGTCACCATGGCATTATTATTATTATTACTACTATTATTTTTTAGGTTATGAGTGTTTTTTAACACACATCGTTATTGATGGATGGTCAGTTGCTTTTGTTCTATGTGACATGGGAGAAAGAATGTGAAGTTTGCAGTTATATGGAGTAGGAGTCAAACCCCAACTCAGGGACTTTATTCAATAACTGTGCACCCTTCTGAAAGCTCTTTTAGATGCCTTAAAAATCATTTGTTCTCTGTGATTCTGTTTTTTCAGTTGCAAAATGGAGACTATAACATTTGCCTTTTCGAGGAGATTTTGAGGATGCATTTCAGTTTGGCAGCACTGAATCTGGCTTGCCTCACTTATGAATAATGAGAGCAATAGCACTTACTAGAGAGAATTACTTGAGGATGAAATATGACAGAGTATTATTTGTGCATCATTCATGAAGTGCCTAGAAAATACAAAGTCCTAAATAAATGGGAGTTATTATTGAGTTGTTTTATTGGTATTGTTAATCTAGAGACATATACAAGGACCTGAAGTGTCTTGAACGGTCTTCAGTTTTACTCAATTATCTGCATTGTTTTAAAACAATTTCCCACAAGTGGTCATTGTATCCTGACTTAGGTGAAGAGCAATTGTATTAGCTTCACTACAAATCTTGGCAGCCAAAAGAATGCCTCTCTAGTTACTACTTAAGTTCTTCTTGCGCCCTGAGAAGTTTAGGAAGAGGAGATTCTGACTTTTCTGATCAGGCGGAAAACTGCAAACAATCTAATATTATTTATTGCTGTATACAAAAATTATCTCAAACTTAGTGGTGTAAAACAAAAAACCCTGAAGTTGCACAGTTTCTGGGTGTTGGGTGTCCGGAGCAGGAGAACTGGGCAGTTCTAGGCTGGGGATTCTCCTGAGATTGCAGCTAAATTGTTAGCCTGGGCTGAGGTCATCCGCAGGCTGGACTGAGGTCATTCCAAGATGGACCACCCACACGGCTGTCAGTGTGAACAAGCCGTCAGAGAAAGACATTGAGAAGGACTTCGGCCAAGATGGAGGCGTAGGTAGACACGCTGTGCCTCCTCACACAACCAAAATAAGGACAACAACAATTTAAAAACAAAAAACAACCAGAACTGACAGAAAATTGAACTTTATGGAAGTCCAACAACCAAAGAGTTGGGGACACATTCATCCAGACCAGTAAGCGGGGTGGAGCCAGGTGTGCAGCCAGACAGTGGTCTGTGAAGCTGGGAGCGCAATGCTGAAACAGGCCAGGGGGACCAAGGCTGGTGGACCTGGACCCAGCGGGACCCAGGCCAGTGGAGCAGATACTCCCCCATTTGCGCGCAGATAAACCAGGAGAAAAAGTTGAGGAGCGAAGTAGACCTCGCAGCCCAGTGCTCCTGCGCAGGGAAATAAAACCTCAAACCACCAATTGAAAACACCTGTGGGGTTGAGGCGGCAGCGGGAAGAACTCCCATCCTCACAGGGGAGTTTGTTGGAGAGACCCACAGGGTCCTAGAACAAGCCCGCCCATGTGGGAATCAGCACCAGAAGGGCCCAATTTGCTTGTGGGTAGTGACCAGAGCACATATCATTGTTCCCTCTCAGACCCCTCCCCACAGACAGTGTCACAATGCAGTGACATGGGTTTCCTTGCCCTAGTGAACACCTAAAGCTCCACCCCTTATACATAATAGGCACACAGAGAGAAAAAAAAAATTACCCAAATAAAAGAACAGATCAAAACTCCAGAAAATATACAACTAAGCCACGAAGAGATAGCCAACCTATCAGATGCACAGTTCAAAACATTGGTAATCAGGATGCTCACAGAATTGGTTGAATTTGGTCGCAAATTAGATGAAAAAATAAAGGATACGCTAAATGAAATGAGGGGAAATGTACAGGGAACCAATAGGGATGGGAAGGAAACTGGGACTCAAATCAATGGTGTGGACCAGGAGGAAGAAAAAAACATTCGACCAGAAAAGAATAAAGAAATAAGAATTCAAAAAAATGAGGAGAAGCTTAGGAACCTCCAGGACATCTTTAAATGTTCCAACATCCAAATTATAGGGGTGCCCGAAGGAGAAGAGGAAGACCAAGGGATTGAAAACTTATTTGAACAAATAACAAAAGAGAACTTCCCCAATCTGGCAAAGGAAATAGACTCCCAGGAAGTCCAGGAAGCTCAGAGAGTCCCAAAGAAATTGGACCCAAAGAGGAACACACCAAGACACATCATAATTACATCACCCAAGATTAAAAATAAGGAGAGAATCTTAGAAGCAGCAAGAGAAAAGGAGACAATCACCTACAAAAGAGTTTCCATAAGACTGTCAGCTAATTTCTCAAAAGAGACCTTACAGGCAAGAAGGGGCTGGAAAGAAGTTTATCAAGTCATGAAAGGCAAGGACCTACATCCAAGATTACTCTATCCAGCAAAACTTTCATTTAGAATGGAAGGGCAGATAAAGTGCTTCCCAGATAAGGTCAAGTTCAAGGAGTTCATCATCACCCAGCCTTTATTATATGAAATGTTAAAGGGATTTATATAAGACATGGAGGGTTATCAACAGGGGATTGGGAGGGGGAGAGAGGGGGAAAAGACACAGAGAATAAATAGCATAAATGGTAGGTAGAAAACAGACAGGGGGAGGTTAAGAATAGTATAGGAAATGTAGAAGCCAAAGAATTTATATGTATGACCCATGGAAAAGAAAAATAAAAAATAAAAAACATTGAGAGATTGGGCTGTCTTCTATAACCTAATCTCAGATATGACCTACTATCATTTCCCCAGGATTCCATTAGTCACACAGCCCAAGCTGGTATAATGTGGGGGGAGACTTCACAAAGGGTATAAATACCAGGAAGCAGAGCCATTGACGGTCAGGTGACCTTGAGGGTGGGCTACCACAGTCCCTGACCCAGTCATTCATACTGGGTGTGCTAAGTGAGGAAGGAGAGCAGTACCACCCCCACTTGAATTCAGTCTCGCCATTCATTTAATGTCCAGCTCAGTGTCTCCCTCATCTAAGAAGCTCCCCTGTGATACAATGTATTTTCAATCGGCTCCTTCCTATGAGTGGTGCCACTATTTGTCCGTGCCCCACTGCTTTAGCATTGCCATTTACTCAATTTTTATTTCGTAAAAGTGACTCTAGTCACCTGAGGGTAGGGATTAATGCCACACCTTTTTTGGTTTCTTTAAAACTAATTACTAGCATGGGCTAACCACACGATGTCAGTACAAATTCAATCCCAGCTTGGTGACCTTTCCAATGTACAGGCCTGTATGAAGAACATTCGTGTTTAAATTACCTTGAAGCTCTCTAAAACCCTTGGTCATTAACTTACAGTCCCATCTTGGCCATCATATGCAATGTGATAAAAAAAAAAAATAAGCCCCCACACTGACCTCTGCACACTTCCACTCGAAGCTCTTAGTCTTGCCCCTTCCTTTGCCGACATGCTCTATCACCTCCACAAGGAAGTGCTTTGCTGGAAGGGCAGCTCCCCAGTGAAGCTCCGACCTGGACCACAATATTTAATACATCCACCAGCCTTTTCCCAGTGATGGTCCTCCTCACCATGACCCAATTTTTCTTTTTGCCCTAGTACCTATCACCATCTTAAAAAAAAATAAAATCCAGTAGATTTACTAGTTGGTTATGTTTGTTGTCTGTCTTCTTCTCCAGCGTGGCAACTCAATGAGGGCATGGAATCTTGTCTGTTTTGTTCCCTGTGTGTGCTAAGTGCCTGGAACACGCCAGGTGCTTAGTATGGCATTCCTGAAGAAATGAACTGTAGTCTTATTTTTCACAACAGAATTTGAAATAAATAAAAAAGTCTTTGCTGGGGAGTCTTGAGCTAGGTAAATATTTCAGTTAACAAGGACAATTCCCCAACAATTCTGATTAACTGTAGCTTATCTCCTCACATAAGTCATTGATAAACCACTGTACAAAGCAAATACAAGGTCTATCCCGAAGGTATCCGGCCATGAAATATGAAAAATAGAGACATTTATTGAAGAAGATACAAGATGCAAGAAACATTGTACATAGGACAATGACACCTCAGTCCCCTTCAAAGTAGGCACCTTGGAACCTCACACAGTTCTCCCAGTCGCCATCAGCTGCCCTGTCATATTTTCCTGAATCTCAATGGAAGTCTGAAATCTCTTCCTTTTCAAAAGTGATTTTAATTCTGGGAAAAGCCAGAAGTTGCAGGGCATCAAATCTGGGCTGCAGAGGGGCTGAGTCAGCTGGGTGATTTGCTGTTTTGCAAAAAAACTGCATGAGACATGATACATGAGCAGGCACATTGTCATGATGAAACTGCCAATAACACATTGCATGGTCCCCAAAGGCCTTCTGAATCATTTGAATAGTTTCCATGGGGAAATGTTCAAGCTTAATGCAAAATTTGATGCAGATATATTGCTCTGCTCACTCAGTCATTTGCAATGTGATGGCCACACAGTGCACATGCTCACTCAACAGCATCTACCGCCCCCACTGACTAGTACAGTGAAGTCATCATTGTTCACACATGTGCATTCCAGTCCACTTTCCTTGGCTGCCAGGTTACATCCATGTCCTGCAAACCATTCTCATTATAGTAAAAATGGCTGGACTTTTTCCAGACAGACCTCATACATTGTAATCAGTAAACATCTAATATAGGACATTTTATTTTAAACTTTTTAGCACCAAATTTATAAAATTGACAATGCAGAATTTGACAGATTTTATTAGTCCATTCAGTTAAAATCACTTTCAACACACTCAAGCAACTGGTTTAAGTGAGTTGAATTCAATGACTGGAATAAATAATAACAGAATTGATGCACATTTTCTTTCATTTTAAAGTACATTAATTGTTCCAAAGCTCTAAATAATCATAATATTTTTTTCCTTTTTAGCTTTACCTCTAAAACTCTAAGTATGACTGATATCTGCTTTCTAGATTGGGGCTCATGTTGAGAATTCACTCTTCCTTTTGTTCTCAGCATGGTAATTCCGTGAGAGGTTAAAACCAATATATTTTTAAAAGAAGTGACATTATAATAATAATATAACTTTGTAATAAAATATTCTTGTTTTTCCTAAATGTTTATTGTGCTGTTAAATGATTCCATGCATGGGCAAAATAAACTAAACTGTACATACTCTGCCACAAAAGAAATGGTAACTCAAATATCTGGCTACTTAGCATTTTAACTACTTTCCATGTTTGCCAAAGTGTCCGTTCCTAAATGACTCTCTAGAAGAAAGTTTGAAGTCCAAAGCAAGAATGAAAGAAAATGCTCTTATGACAGGAGACTTACATTCTAATTATGTAATTATCAGAGTCCAGAACTCACAAATTATATCTCGTGGTGATGTTTAACTTGCTTTAATAACCTTTCGTTTGTATGAAAGCTTAATTAATTAGCCCTCCGTGACAGTGTTCTCTTTGGAAGATTATGTTTACCACTTGCATTAAAATTCTGTATCTTTCTAGCACAAACAAGGTACATATAATTAAGGCACCCACTGTAAAAGCTGTATGATCCCAAGAGTTGACATTCTGTGCTTATAATTTATAACAAATTGACATGGAACTTGCTTGGCTGCCACTTATTAGGTGGTCCCTTACTTAGCCCGTCACTATGTAGAGAAGTTCAAGGTCGCATTCTGAAGTGAACATTTATTTTTTTAAAGGGATTTAGTAGATAAAAGGCCCAAAGAACCTATTATTGGAAAGCAAGTCCCTGATACATCGGTGATGGAAGAAAGCATGCAATATGGAAGGCATGACCACTAGTCTAGAACGATTCCGCTCTTACTTCAGTTCGGCATATAGTCTAAAAACTTCATAGTCTTAACATCCTTTCTGATTGAATGGATATTGTGAATTGCTACACCATTGTTGATAGCAGGAATGGTAGATCTGTTATAGAAGACATTAGCTTTGATATGACGATGGTCTGCATACCCACCTGTCATGAAGGAAGCGGTAGTGGATGTTGTAAGAAAAACAAGACAGAGGAGGCAAGACCAAGAGTGGGAGTCAGAGGTCTAAAACAGCCACGATGATGCCCACGTCCTGGCATTCACATTCTAGGGCAATTGCCTTCCCCTGAGCATGCGTGGGAGCCATGACTTGCTTCTGATAGAAAACAGCAAGGTGATAGGAAATCACTTCTGTGACTAGGTTAAAACAGGTAGTAACCTTCATGTTGCCAACAGACCATCTACTGTGAGCTCTCACAACACTAGCTGCCTTGACAGAGAAGCCCATGTGGCCAGGAACTGAGGGTGGCCTCCAGCCAGCACCCAGAAAGGACAGAATGAGCTCCACCTGACAACTGGCAAGGAAGTGAATTCTGTTAACCACCACGGAGCAAGCTTGGAAGTGGGTCCGTTCCCAGGTGAGACTTAAGATGAAACCCCACCTTGGTTGACCCTCTTGATGGAAGCTTTGTGGGAGACCCTGAATCAGAGAACGACAGAGACTGTCAGGAAATAAATGAGTGCAGAGGTTTGCTGGGGCAGGCTCATGACAGTGACTCTCAAATATCCAGGAATTTTATGAGATAGTCGTTAAACTGTTCGTGGCTTGCACTTGGTCATGGAAGGAAGATTGACACCATGGAATTGGACAAATGCTACAAATTGGGATATTTTTCAAATTTTCCCAGCAGGTTGGTGCCCAAGCACACCATAGTGTCCGTGAGAGTGGAGACCACTTTCCTTTTGCGCTGTTAACACCAACATGCAGTCAACACTGAGTGTGTATTGTCCACAGATGCATGACTGTTATTACTTCAGACAATGTCTTGTTTTTGTCCCGAATCCACAATTCTTTAAAAAAAAAAGATTTATTTGCACAACTAGAGTAAGGTGCTCATGCTAGAACAATGAACTATGGTAAAGATAGCAGGATCATGTCCTACCTGGAGGCTGGTCTGCTGAGAGCCAGCTGCGTGGATGGGGGCAGAGCTTCCATTTCCAGAAAAGGCGCTGCGTGAACAAGCCCCAGAGAAGAAATGTGCATGACACTGACCTCTCCCACTGGACCAGGGTCTACTGGAGGCAGAAAGGGCATCATATTTCACCTTGGAGCCCCTTGCCCACCAGTACATGGTAGTGAAAAACAAATGAGATTTATGTGTATTAAAATGTAATGTTTTCTCATTATGGACTTTTAGGCTAGCATGCTACAAACACAAATAAATTCAAAGGCTTTCCCCACTGACCAACAAAGCTCTTTAATAAAATGACATAAGGATAAGGGGAGACCTTATAGGAAACCCGCCTCTGAATGCTCCCTTGCTGTATTCAAGGAGGCCAGCAGAAGGGGCCAATCCAGGAACAGCCCCCCGCGGCCTAACCCCTTAGAACTCCACAGGCCAGATCCCCTAAACAGGCCCCCGGACTCGGATCTGCATTAACAAAGCACATAGTGCACGCCGCAGTGAAAATGACGAGCCATTTTTGATGAATAACCCTACTTTTAATTTTGCCGTTGTCCAAATGGGCAGTATTTACAAGGGTGATGCAGTCTTTTGACCAGTCCACCCCGGGGGCGCAGAATCGCAGTAAAGTCTAATTCTCCCCTCCTTCAAGGAGCATACTCAAAGCGCTGCGTCTCTAAGCGGTTGCTTTACTGCCTGACGGAATGCGTGATGTGCCTTTTTCTCCAAAAGGGCTTTCCAGCAAGTGCTCTTGGGAAGACCATCTTGATGCAGTTTTGCAGGGAGAAGAGCTGCTTGAACGTCAAACAGTCTGGGATTCGGCAGCCACGCTCCCCTCACCAGCGTTCTTCCCATTCATCACAGACCCACAGCTAATTACATGGAGGTGACTTTTCTCAACCTGGTTCCATCGATCGCACTCCAGGCTTGGTCCGGAAGCAGCTTCTCCTGTGAATTGTGGTGTGCTGGAAAAATCTGTTAATGGAAAGGTACTTGAAAGTTTTCTTTTCTGCGGCCCCAGCGCAGGTCAAAGCACTTCACAGAAATGATGGTGATCTTGGAAGGTCGGTTTTCTGAAATTGGCCTGCGATAAACCACCTGCGGAGGGTGGAGGACCATGTGGGCACCAGTTGTAAATACCCCCACTGCCTCTCAGGTCCCTGAAGATCAGTCACCCCTCTCCTGGTCCTGAGACCCTGCAGACTTGTCTCTAACTGCATTTCCAGGCACATAGCGTGCAGTCAGGGGTCATTTTAGGAAGGTGCTGTAAATTTCAGCTCAGAAAGAAAAAAGAGAATCACAATGTTCCTTTAGGGGTAAAGTTTGAGAGGGGGCAGCAAGATTCAGATCAAACGTGCTCTGAAAAAAAAAAGGCTTTAAAATCCACTTCTGAGTCAGGTGCAAAAATAATGAAGTCTGAAAGTTTAAGTTCTCTTAGGACTCCATTAGACAAAGTGAGGATATTCTGGTCAGGAACTGGCCATGCTATTTTATTTTATTTCTTTCCCATGCCTTGTTATGTGATATCGTTTTATTGTTCCAATAAAGACAAAAGCAGGCCAAGGGAAATGTCAGCCAGTTAGAGCTGCTGCTGCACCCGAGGGCAGGAATTCGAGGATCACACCTGGAAAGACAGTGCAAAGGTGGGAGGGGCTCCCTCTGGGTCCCTGGAGTCATCTTAGCTTTGTTATTAGGCCAAGTCCACCCCAGGAGTTACACTCTCCGAACTATACTCTCCCCTGCGACCGGAATCAGCAGAGAGTGCATCTATGGTGAACCTCGACCCTAGCTGCACGTTCAGAATCGCCTGAGAAGGTCAAGGGCATTCCCACACTGGGCCCCAGATCCCAGGGGTTTATTCTGCTGGTCTGGGCTAGGACCACGGCATCGTAATTTTGCAAGTGCCACAAAGCAAAAATATCGGAACAGGAAAAAAGTGTAGACTCATGGGCTCATGTCACGTGGAAGGAGAAGCATCCACTTGCGTGGGCACTAAACGTGGGCACGTTGCCTGAGATGCAGCTCAGGGGCTCCGCATGCCAAACAGAGGCTGGGAGGCATTAACTTAAGCCTTGAACACGTGACCACAGGTCCGGCCAATGCGCAACAAACTCCTGCTGGGCGGGGTGGTGGATGGAGAAGCCGCGTCCTCCTAAGGAGCCCGGTGATCCTCATCCCCCAACAGAGGAGCCAGGGGTGGGGTAGTTTGTCAGATGGTCCAATTTTTTCAGGAAAAAGCTGGGAATTGGATTTGTCTGTGAAATCTCTTGGGGTTCCCGGCCCCCTATACTGGCTCCTTCTTTTAAACACAGGACAGGCAGAAGGAAGCATCTCAGGTCATGCCAGCTGTGAGATGTCCCCAGGTGCAGGCATCTGACCCACTCCAGGGAAGCTTTCTCCTTGATCATTTTACGGACGCCCCTTTCCTAGGCATGTCACACAAACGCAAAACTGACATCTTGCCCAAAATTCCAGCCATGAGATATGCATTTGAATATAGTAAGAAACTTCTTACCCCCAAAGCACTGCCATACGTTCGGGTGAATGAGCTCACTACCGTAAGCAGGGCGGGAAGTGGAATTAGGGGGAATAACAGTGACAAAGGAGAGGTTGCTTTGCCACCTGATGCATCATCAGAAGGCAGCGCTGCTCAAGGGCTCCAGGAGCCTGAAGACAGTGGCAGATGGGAGACGAATGGAGAGTAAGAGAGAAAGAAGTAATGACAACACTGAGCTAGTAGATAAACATGAATGTGTCCTCACCTTCCTGGAACTAATAGCTTTGGGGAGGAGACAGACAATAAACAAAAAATACACTACGTCAAGAGTGTGTGAAGGGGTAACAGGGTGTCGTGTTGGAGCAGTGAGTCGGGACAGGGCTGTGCAGGAGGACCCCAGGAGCCATCACATAGGTGACACCAGGCGGCCTTTGTCCTTGGTGAGACAGGCAGGTGTTGTGGCTTGCAAACAGAGGGGCCGTATGATGAGACAAATGTTTTTAACTAAGTTTATTGGGGTGACAACGGTTAAAAAGATTGTACAGGTTGCAATTCTATGATACATCATCTAACATTACACCTATACACTGAATACTGCCAAGTGTCATTAAAAGAGATTGAAAAAGACACATTGAAATGGAAAGATCTTGTGTTCATAGATTGGAAGAACCAACATAGTTAAAGTATCTGTATTACCCAAAGCACTCTACAGATTTAATGAAATCCCCATCAAAATCCCAATGACATCTTTTAAAGAAATAGAATAAAAAATCATCATATCAGTATGGAACTACAAAAGACCCCAAATGCTCAAAGCAATCTTGAGGAAAAAATAAAAAAGCCAGGGGCATCGCACGCCTTGACTTGAAATTATACTACAAAGTGACAATAATCAAAACAGCATGGTGTTGGCAGAAAAACAGACATGGAAACCAATGGAACAGAACTAGGACCCAGAATTAAACCTACATGTATACAGGCAAATAAGTTTTGATAAAAGAGCCAAAATATGGAGAAAAAAAAAAGACGTGACGTATTTTAAAAGTATCACTCTGCCTTGCCGTGTTGAGAATGTGCATAGGGGCAAATCAATACGAAAAGCTGGGAGCTGAATTAGGAGAATATGGCAATTGCCCAAACAACAGAGAACATCTCCAGAGCCAAACCAGATCCCTGCCAACAGAACACTGGGACGTGCCGATGGGGGACGTAAAGACAGCAGATGCCTAACACACGTGGGCCTAGCGGTCTTCCACTCAAGTGGACAACTAACACCTGCCCCCAGCCACGTCCCGAACCCAAGTGCCGAAAGCGTTATTCCATTCTCCACCAGCCCCGTCATAAGGGGGGAAATTCCTCCACTGATGTTGCAAAGGTCTCAGGTTGTAAAGCCAGGACAGTAAAAAGAGAATGATGGCTTTTCCTCCATAAACAGCCACCAAATGTTTGAGTTACGGATAACAATTAAGTCCTAATTGGCAATAATGTAAACCTCTTCTGAGTGGATGTGGTAAATATTGAAACAAACGAGTTGCTATTTTTCAGACCTGAATGGCAGTCAGTCAAAATGAAAAGCTAATTTTCAGCCTTGGAGGCAAACTCTGTATTTTAATCAAGTGTGACCGAGTGGGGACAATAAATTGACATTTAAGGTGCAGACGATTTACTTCCCTGGGCAGACGTTGGGGGCACGACCCCCTTGCAAAATGAGAGCAAGCTCTGGCTTTGGTCCAGAGCATAAAGGAGCAGCTGGGGAACTGGCCAGAGGCTGATTTCAAAGACAGCCGAGGGGGAAGGCAAAGGATCCACCTTCCCAGATGCCAGTGCTGTGAGCATATCTCCTACTCGGCTGTCCTCACAATAGCTGGCCAAATTAATTCATCAGAAGTTTACACTGAGAATCATAAAAATAAATATGTGTGTGTGTGGTGTATGTATACTCTCTGCCCTACTGTAAGCCAGAGTTAAAATCTGATTACTAAGGATCTAAAATATTAAGTTCATAATTAACTTATTCCAGAAGTATCCACAACATGCCAATTATGTCCAAGGCACTGTTAAATGCATTAGGGAATTGTCAGTGAACAAAGCGTAAAAAGTCTCTTCCCCAAGTTAACTTACGTTCTACCGAAAATAATAACAGCTCAGATTTTGGGTTTTCCTCTGGAAGTCTGGACTCTGAGTTTGTTATTTGCATTGACATGTGTATCCTCCATAGTCACCCACGGCTTCACTTCTTTTACTATCTCTAATTTCTAGATGGGAATCCTGAGGCCCAGAGAGGTGGAGTACTTTGCCCCAAATCACGTGGCTCTAGCTGCTGAGATACGGCAGCAAGTCAGCCAATGTCCGTTTCTGGCTTCAAGTTTAGGGGGGGGGGGGGAGAAGCATTAATTGACAGATTGTAAGTGTTACAGTTCTTACAAAAGAAATGCATGGAGTTGGGGCCGGGAAGGTAATAAGACTCAACCTAGCCTGAATTTTTTATTACAGCAATAACCCTGGGGATATGGTCTCTCATAACCACGCATCTGCTTTCCCAAGTAACGTGTCTGGCTGATTTGAGGACCATAGTTTGTTTTGTTCTTTGCTAAAACCAGCAGTGAGGAATTCACGTTTTCCTTCTCCACATTCACTTTCACCTCCCTCCAAATTCCATGAAGGGTGGGCTGACCATGGGAGGGAGAGATGGATGTTTTCTAACCTTAAACTTCTTGAATCAAATGGTGTCTATAATTTATATACGTAATGTTCTGAAGACTTTATATCTTCTGAGTGTCTCTCTCCATATACATTATTTATATGTTTTAATATTTCAATAAAGCCAGTAAGGTTCATGTTGCTCCGAATGGCTCATTTGAATACACAAAAAAGAAAATGAGCTCACAAAATATTTGCTTTATTAGTCTGAACATATTGAGGGGGGTTTTCTGGATGGCACCAGTTTGAGAGCACCATTAAAAGAGGAAAAGAAAAGAAAGATGGCCCTTCAGTCCCCAAGTCTCAGGTGTCTAGCAGATGACCCAGTGCGGTGTCCCTGTATAACTCCTGCTCTGATTCTCCGGCAGGGAAAATGGTGTCAAGAATTTAAAAAAAAAAAAAAATGCTGACTTCCTCAATAAGCTTTGTTAATTACCGGACAAAAGGATTGTGAGCTTTCTCACTTAAATGGGGACAATCACAACACCGTCAAAGCTCCAAGTTTCCAGACCCCATTCTCCAAGGTGCCTGCAGATGGCCGGTTAAGCTCTGCTCAGAAATTATCCAGCCAGGGAGTTCAGTCAGTCATACCGTCAGCACGCTTGGCAAGCTATCCATCCTCTCTTCTTCTCAATTGCCTGCAGCATTAATGGGAATAATAATTGTATCCACCTCATAAAGTCAGTATGAGAGTTTAATTAGTTAGTGTATAGAGACCTAGCACATAGTAAGCCGCTATGCTGTTGTTACGCACTCATCTCATGCCCCGCTATCGGACACCCACTGCGGTCCCTTCCAGCTGAGATGGGAACAGCAACAAATAAGACATGGCCTGTGTTCATCCCCATATATTCTCATCGGCAAAACAGACAAACAATAAATAAACAAGATGATCCCAGCTTCTATAAACAGTCAGGAAGAAAATAAAAAGTATCGACGGGAGAGGCTGCCTCCTTGGGCTCCATTCCATCAGGGGACAAAGAAGCTTCCTGGGGAAGGTGGCATAGCAGGTGGAGAAGGAGCTGGCCCCGGAAAGAACCACGAAGGAGCGATAGGCGTACAGAGAACGACAAAGGTATGGCTCTTGCCCCAGGCATGTCGGCTTGTTGGAGGAGCACAGAAGCCCACTGAACTCAGGGGCAGGATTAGAGATGGGGTCCCCAAGGGGAGCCCGGACCAGGTCCAGCCCTGCACACTGGTGAGAAGTTGGTTTCTATGCCAACTACCCTGGAAAACCACTGGAATGAGACAAGCTTGGAAAAAAGCTTGGACCCTTTAATCAGTACCTTAAAAGACAACTCTGACTGCCATTTGGAGCCACTGACCCAGGTTGCCAAGAGGAAGCACATCTTTCCCAGCCCCAGGCGGCAGGAAGCTTGAGGAATTCACCTTGAACGTGACTCTCACAGGTGTCGGAGCTCCAGGAGGCTTCCAGAGGATGAAGTCCAGCATCGTTATTTTCTAGAGGAAGAAATGGCACATCTCCCCATACATCAAGCTCAGACGGCAGGGAAATGTTCATTGCTTCGCAAGTGCAGGTGCTGAAGAAATTCAAGACGAGGCCTGAGAGCATCAGCTGCACCTGTGTGCCAGAAACAGGACCCTGACCAGGCTCTTTATTACCCTATGGAAGCAAACAGCCCTCTCTTCCTCAAGTCTTCCTGCAAACAGTCCTCCAGCTGCCGCTATCCATACTCCGTGCCAGGAGGAAGCTGCAGATACAGGCTGTGTGCAGGGACCCACCTGGGGACAGGTGTCGGAAAAGAAGAGGAAAGGAAAGGACATCAAGGAACACGCTTCCCGAATGAGGTCCGGGCGTCAGGGACCCAGCCGTCGCAGCTGCACGCATATTGTGCCTGCAGTGCAGCAGGAGGTTCAGACCTTCTGTCCCGCCTTCGTTAGGAAGGACCTGGATCTTCGGGGAGAGCAAAGGAAGAACTCAAAGTGCCCACGACCTTGTGCCCACGACCTTCTGCCGCTGCGTCGCTCCTCACTCGCCCAAGCTCGGCAGATGGGAGCTGCAAAGACGCGTGCTGGTGCCTGGGGCGTGTCTTAATTCGTTCCATCCTTCCATTTATTTCCCTTCTTAATGGTTCACTTAGCCAAACTTGGGACTGGGGGAAAAAAAAATCAATCTTCGAAGATGCCCAAACTAACTCTTTTGAAAAAAACGTTGCAGATGAAGGTGGTTAGACAGAAACGAGTTTGGAATGGATTCGACTTTTTAATTTCCGCCATCTGGAGGATGACATGAACCAGTGTTGGGGTGCCCAGTGGGCAGATTCAACACCAGGGTTGGGTCCCAGCAAAGGCAGGGCATTCGTTTGGTGGGGGGTATGTAATGCATTGACAGTTTACATGTTAAAAAGCTTCCTGGTTCTTTTGACCTTCACATGAAGTAGAAACTCAGCTCATAATCTTCTAAGAACAACGGTGTCTGGAAGGCTTCATCTTTAATGGCTGTATAAAGAGACGATGAGTTGATGTGCCTTGGTTTGCCCCAAAGACCTTGTCCTCCTCTCCCTCTCTGCCTCCCATATCTCAGCCCACCTACGGCGCTCCCCAGAGCCTTCTATGTCATTTTTCATCTTACAGATTTAAATGCATTTCAGAGGTCATCATTTGATTTGTTTTTCCACAATGAGCCTGGAAGGTAACCCACACTAAGAGGCTCTAGAATCGCTGCATTACAAATGACACGTTGGAGTCATTTTTTAAATATAAGCTGAACAGTTTCCTCCTCCTCTACAGGTTTCAGAAGAGGGATGGGAACTTGAGAGTTGATTTACAATTAATACAAATGATGGCAGACTTCACAAACACTTCTCACAACAGTTTTATGACACATTTTCTCTTAAACAAGTTTTGTAATACTGGAGTTAATTCAAGTCTTGGGAATGAAGGTTGGAGTCTCAAATTAAAATTTAAAAAGTCTGCGTAGTCTAAGAGTTTGATGCCTCCTAAAAGGTTTACCTTCTGTACATGGAATATGAGAAACCATGGGAGGTTATCTAACTTATGAAAAAGAACTGAGAGTAATCAAATTTCATTTTACCTGGCACCATTGCCCCAGATTTCATTCATGAGTTTAAATATTCTGTACCCTTCTCTATCCTGTTTATAGAGGAAAACGCTGCACATCATAGAACCTGAATAAAAGGCATATTTAGGGCCTCAAGATTGTTTCCTCTCTTTGCAAAATCCCTTGTTTAACTTATGATTCCTTTCATCAACACTGAGATATGGAGACGGAGATGGGGGAAGATAGAAATAGGAGTCTATTTTACATTTCCCTTCTCAAAAAGGAGACTTAACTTTCTGAGCCCACAACGGGAGGCAAAAGCATTACAAACCTCGTTACACGGATAGAGGATTTGCCCCAAATCTCACAGCCAGACAATTGCTGTGAGGGATATGAACTCTGCCCCTTCAACTCCCAGAGATTCTGCAGCCATGCTATACCATGAAATAGATATTCCTACTAATATTGGATCCAACCGGTGCTGTTTTGAAGTGGGGAGAGAAATGTTTATTTTTGTCAAGGTGACATGATCTTGATTATGACCTTGAAAATCATAAGAGGACCAAAGTGAAAAGCCCCTCCCCCTCTTCCTGTGTCCGTCATTTCCCCGGAATCCCCTTAAAAATGTAGCCATTCCGTTCCCCAATTTGCCTTCCTTTAGTCAAGCCTGCTTCTCCCCGAGTACTCTTCACGAATCTGTACCCCCATTTCTCCTTCACTCGTTCAAACAATGATGTAAGTGCTCACCAGCACCAGGTGCCCCTCAGGGAGCGGGGACTGAAGTCCTAAGATGACAATGGCCCTGCCTTCTGGAGCTTGTATTCCACTGCAGAAAAAAGAGGTAAGTGCGAAGTGAATGAGAAGGGAAGAGCCACCACATCCTTGGACAGAGGCCAGAGGGGTCACGGGACCAGGAAGTATCCCTCGCAGGGGGAGGAGAAAGCCTTCGACGGTAAACCCTCCACCCTATTACCTGCTTCCTTTGCTTCCTAGAGTCACAAGACCTGGAGCAGCAAGTATCACAAACAGAAAAGAAGGGAGAGGATAACCTTCAAACTCTTCACTCCAACAAGTTGGAGTCCTGAGCTTAAATAAACACACAGATAAAGAAGAGCCACTTTGATTGGCTGGAGCGTGGAGGACCAAGAGCTCAATCCGCTGGCCCTACTTCCATTTCCCACTGGCTCTTTGTCGGTGGCGTGGTGCTGAGGCCCGTGGGCCTGGGGAGCATACGGAGAGCCAGGTAGGAAAGCACTGACCGCCTTGGCTGGGTCGTAGATCTCGCCTAGCGAAAAGAGCAAAAATGTCTGGTCAACTTGTTTTTAAGGAAGCTCTTTGGCCAGGAGACCTCAGCCTGACACTCCAGGGTCGGGATCTCCCTGTAAGGATATGGGCCACGCATTTCCCCCAGAGCACCTCTTTGCACCTCCTCCAAAACAGGGAAGTCTGTTTTCTACAACTGCTCAAGAATTTAGGGACTTAGTATTCTAGCCAAATAGATTTTCATCTCCACACAGCTATTATAATTGGTGTTATATTCAAACTCATTCTAAAATGCTAGACCCACAAAACAGACATGCATCCTATTATTGTTGGTTTAAGCTCAATATGCTTTTGATAAATCCTATAGAGAGCTTTACTACCTGCCAGTTCCATGACCCAGAGCAACTAATTTAACTGCCCTTTGCTTAGTTTTCCTAACTAAAAATAGGATAATAATAGCATCAGCTTCATAGGGCCGTGGGCATTGGATTGAATGAGTTAACATACACTAAGAAGCTTGACCCATGGTCTGGCATAATAAGTGCTCAATAAATGGTAGCTATTATTATACATAGTATGTCAATTGTATCTTTTCTTATTTTTAATCTTGACATTTCCCAGCACAGGACTTCATCAATAGTCTGTACTCTGAATTGATCAATTATTTTTGGTTAATAATTATTAAGTTAAATACTCAGATGGGAATCAGCCAAGTGTGATTAAACACCCACCATGGCCAAGGCTTGCGTCTACTAGGCACTTTGGTATGAATTATCTCCTTTAATTTTGCATGCAGCCCTATGAGGTTTATATGACAGAGTGAACCACAGCCTGGGATGAAGATTGTGTGATTAATGACCAGAGTCAGACTATGCAATTTTTAACCCCAAACTTCCCATTAGCTGTATGGCTTTTGGAAAATTACTTCCCGTGTCAAGTTCAAATTTCTGTATTTGCTACTATTTCTACAACTGTGGTAGGCAGAATAATGGTTACCCTGAACTGCCCATGTCCTAAATTCACATAACATGTGACTATATTAACTTTATATGGCAAAGGAAAATTAAGATTACCATTGGAATTAAGGTTGCTAATCAGTTGACCTTGCACTAGAGAGAGAGTCTTAGATTAAACAGTTGAGCCTAATATAATCATCAGGGTCCCTACAAGTGGGAGAGGGAGGCGGAAGTGGGAGTGATGTGCTGGGGACGAAGCCTGAGTAAGAGGCACAAGCCAAGGAATGCGGGCAGTCCCTAGAATCCGAAAAAGGCGAGAAGTGAGCTCTTCCTCAAGCCTCCAGACACAGGCTCGATAACATCTTGATTTTAGCTTAATTAGACCTGTGTAGACTTCTGAACTACAGCACTATAAGATGATAAACTTATGTTGTTTTCAGCTGCTAAGTGTGTGGCAATTTGTTATAGCAGCAATGAGAACCTAATACAGACACACTAAGGTCCAGAAGGTTTAATAACTTGCCCAAGGTTCAATACAAGGTTCTTTATACTCTTGTCCACTTCCTTGTTGAACATAAAAATAAAAATGGAAGTAAAAAGTTGTATTTCTTAACCACCATTCCCTAAATGCTTAAAATGTGCCCTAAACTACCATTCCTTAAATGTCTAAAATGTGTCAGACCTATTAAGGGCTGTTACATACAGAACTATTTTTAATCCTGAACTCATTTGTAATGTATAGATGTCCTCTGCTGAGAGGCAAAGCTCAGAGAGTTTCAGAAACTTGCCTAGAGTTGCCCAACAAATGACAGAGCTGAAGTTCAAGCTCAGGTCTACCAAACTCCAAAACCTGTGGCACAAAGCCCTTGGCATGCTTTGAAGAGCTTGGCATGCTCTGCCTTCCTCTCCCTGCTCTTTCTCCTCTGTCAAAGTGCCCGGCATCATCATAAAACTTCCTTGAGCCAAGTCTCTCTATACTTGGGTTAACACTGAACAGCGAGAATAGCCCCTAGCAGAAACTTAAAAGGTTCCCCTGGAGGGAGCCAGAATTTAGATGCAGGTGGGAAGACAAAGTTAAATAAAGCATCGTATTGACAGAGAACCCTCACTTTGCAGAGTTTGAGTGCAAAGAGCCTCATTTTGGAACATGGCATCTCTTGCTCAATACAGAGTAAATGGCTTTCTTACATCCTCTGAAAGAAATGGGAAATATTGAATGAATTCATCTCAGAGCCCCACACTCTGAGTATAAGATATTTGCCTCGTGTTGCTACAACTATGAATTGTACCCTTTAATCATTGAAGTCTCCAAAGTGCCTCCCGCTCTAAATTCCTTTTTATCCACAGTCTGTTTATTCCTTTAGATCTCACAAGCCTTCTTGCAAGACTGAATATATTACTCATTTATAATATGGTTTTTAAATGACCTCTGTTTGATTTTTCCTACTAATCTTATCTTAACCTCGTCTCTTGAAGTATCATCTTTGCATTTCTTCAATCCAGCATTAACCTAACCAGGAGAATTTAAATTTCCATCACTTCATTGAGAAATAGTTATTTTTAAACACTAATTTTAATTAGGGGATTCAAAACAACAACAAAAAAATCCCCGAGCAGAGTCCCTCCCCTCTGCAAAGTTAGAAACAATAGAATTTGCTTTATAAATATTTAATGTTTACTGTGCACTAGCCAAATACACCATTGTGTATTAACTTCCGCTGATACACACTGCACCCTCCTGGGTATTCCTAACCAATGACACCGTGATCAAATTGTCTTCCGTGTCAATTTATTTATCACACTTGGCACACAGCCTTGTGTCAGCCACAAAATCTACTCTAAGGGGCCAAATTCTTTTCTCCTGGCCAAAAAAAAAGTTGTTGTTGTTTTTTTTCTTTTTTAGAAAGACAAGCATGGAGATGAAAGAGGCCATGAGATAAATTTTACAAGAAAAACCATTTTCTTTTTGTAAGTTGAATCATCTTCAACCCAACAAATACACGTGAGCCGAAAATTCTGAGTTCTAGTCTTTTCACCAAGAGTCTTCCTCATCGGCAGCATGATTTCTTCATGCGCTTCCCCTGCAGGCTCGCCTCCATCAAGTCCCAGAGTGCAGACGTTTATTTTAACGCTCTGTCAATCTGCGTTTGCAGCATGAAAGCAAATATTTATCTCCTTTTGTTTTATTTTCCCTCCTCATTCCCCAGGCCACTGCCACCCTCCCTCCACTTAGGACCCTTGCACCTCAGGAAAGCCCCACATTTCCAGGGTTCAGTCACCTGGTGTGGCATCCGCATTGCAGAGCGGCACTTGGTTTTTCCATCAGAAGTCGCCTGTGTCTCATCTGGGCTGTGCTCTCTGGCCTTACGCTGCACATTTCAACTTCTCTAGTAAATCCTTCTCACTGAAAGCCATGTTCACGGACTCGGAAAGGTAACTATCTACACTGTTGATGATTTCCAGTACTGAAAATGTTGGACTGAAAGTGTTACAGAACAGACGGGAGTTGCTGAACAATATGAAAGACCTCCTTTTTCTCCCCCCAGGGGTCCCTCCCCCATACCAGGTTCACTTTGCCCGCCACCAGAGGAAAGACATAAAAGGAAAGACGTAAAAGGAATTATTATTTATTTAGAAGTTGTACAGACTAAAGTTCTTTAGAATATGCATACAGGCACACAGTCCTTCCATCTCCCTCTGCCCCGTCTGTGGTACCGTATCTCACGCAGGTTCCCGGCGCCATCCACGTGGCAAAGAAGAGCACTTCCAAAGCCACGTGGTCCCAACTCCACTGAAACTGCATGGTCCCAACAAGATGCCCAAGCCGTGCGGCCTGAAAAAGAGACGCCAAATGCCTACCCTACCTGGATTTGAATCCCAGAGCCAATCTTTCTCTGCAGCCTCATTTCCAGCTCCTCCCACAACTGGCCACAGCTGCCGGCATTCGGGGCAGGTGTAGCCCTTTGATGTGGAGCCAATTATCTCCAAGCTCTTCTGGACCCCATTACAAATCCCTCTTTGGGGGCCCCTCTCTTGGATGCACCCTGTTACAAAAGGAGATCAAGAATTACCCATTTAGAATTCCCTTCTTAATTTATAAATTTGAAACACAGAGCCAGGCCCTGACCGGGTGGCTCAGTTGGTTGGAGCATCGTCCTATACACCAAAAGGCTGCGGGTTTGATTCTTGGTTAGGGCACATACCTAGGTACTGGGTTCGATCCCTGATTGGGGCATGTATGGGAAGCAACCAGTCAATGTCTCTCTCACATCAATATTTCTCTCTCTTCCCCTTCTACTCTCTCTAAAACTCAACAAACATATCCCCAGCTGAGGATTTAAAAACAGAACGGAGCCAGTATGATTCTATCTGTCCATTTTTTCTCCCTTCACTTCCAATTTCTTCTTCTCTCCCTCCCATTTTGCTCACCTTTCCTTCCTTCTTTCTTTCCCTCCATTCTAGAAATATCAGTGAGTTACTTTTTTGTGCCAGATACAGTTTCAGGTGCTGCAGCTATGGCAACGCCCAAGGCAGGCAGTCCCCTGTCTTCCCTGGGCTTGCGTTCTGGCGGAAGAGACGGATGCGCAGCAACACATTAAGGTTCGTTGACAACGGAGAAAGGCAGAGCGAGAGAAAGTCGCAAGGGGGTTGTCAGTACAAACTTTCTCCGGAACAATTTGCGGATCTGTATCAAATCCTCCAAAGGTTCATTCCTTTCCATCTAGAAACAGCACTGCTGAAAATGCATCCTGGGGAAACGGAGATGCGTGCAAATGCGTCTTCACAGTGGACGTCACTGCAGCGTCATTCACCGCTGCAAAGAAACTGCACGTGACCTTCGCGCCCGGTCAGCTCAGGTTGAGAGAAATACGGTATTGCCATATGATGGGTTGGCATGTGCTTGTTCAAAACCAAGCCATGGAAGAAGGTCCATTGGTTTGCTAAATGTCAACAACCATAAGTGGTTTTAAAAAAACAGGCTATAAAACGTTATGAATAAAATGATCCCATTTCATGTAAAATACAAAATCAAGAGAGCGATACAGATGACCCAAAGTCGGAAGAACAATCCACAAATCACCAGTCCATATATCTTCAAGGCGTGGGATCAAGGATGGTTCCCCATTTTTAGTTTCTCGGTTGTCCAGATTTCCTTCACTGAGTTTGTGTTACTATGTAATGGAGCTGTACAATATTGTTTAAAAGTGGGTGCTGAAGCAGATCTCTCCCTGTGTCTGCAATAGATAGGGGATGCAGTCACGAAATCTCTGTTGAACAAATTCAAGGTATTCAACAGAGGAAGTCTGAAGTGTGCATGTGCGTGTGACAGAGAGAATAATTTAATTCTAGTAAAGGTTTGTGAAGTTTTGTAAATATCATATGAAACAACTTCATTCCAAAGGACTTTTTCAAATGCCTCAGCATGGTGTACTATATTGTGTAGATTCAGAAAGGGGGAAAAAAATGACTGGTTGTTGAAAACACATGAATTTCAGGCTGGACATGCGGGCTTCTCATCATAATAGTAATGATAATAATGGCTCCTTACACTGAACAGCATTTATAAATATAAATTAACTTTTGCATCCATTCACATTATTATCCCAAATACTCTCTGCCAGATAGAACCTCCTTGGCCTCCTCACGTTGCATTCACCCCTACAATTCAGATAAAGTATTTATGGATCAGCTAAAATTCTGGCTCCAAATATCTGAACAGCTGCACCTTTTCCATCAATAAACTTTCAGAGGATTCCTATTTCATTAGATGGTTAAAAATTTCTGAAGTTTCCTGTGTCTGCTAACTTCTTCAGTTTGAAAACAAAATCCACGAACCACAGCTCTCAAATACAAGGAGGAAATTCTAGTTAAGGTGGAATGCAGGGTTAGGGTTAGGGTCAGGGTGAGGGTTAAGGTCAGGGTCAGGGTTTGGGTTGTCTCCCAGGCCACAGGGAGAAAAGGAGAGACAGGCACATGGGAATTTAAAATGCCTCGCATTACACTGTGAAGTCAAGATTTTCTTAGTGTACAGAAGCCATAAGCCTTTAATCCCACTCAAGTGAGCTTTTTTGTTTTTTTTTTTTTTGTAATCTGCATCGCTCGAATCCAACTTTGGGAGAAAATAAAATAATTAACGACGCTATTCTTCTCGTGTTGTATTTTTGCTTAACAAAATGAACGATAATCCTAGGCTTTTCTCTGACAATTAAGATCTCTGCGTTTCTCGCACGTTCATCCTACTCGGGCATCTCCTTTGCCACACGTATCCTGCACCCTTCCCACCTCGACCCGCCGTAACAGGCACAAATTAAGTGACTACGCAGTGGCAGCTGTTTCTGAAAGGTCCCAGGCACCAAACACCCCCCACAAGACTCAGGCCGCATTACCATCCCAATCACACAATTACCTCAACGCACCTCAGGTGCTTTCTGCAAATCTTTTCAATTGGGTACTAAATAGTTTTCATCATGCTGCTCTCAATTCACAAAATTATGCAACGTTGTGCAATGTTACTGATTGGCTGCATCCTTCTCCTTAGATTCTAAAGAATAAATTCAACACAGATCTCCGAATCATCCTATTACACTAACGAGCATGGGAAGGGGGAAGGTCAGAACGGGGTGTGACTATGCCAGCTCCATGGCCCTAAGCACCCTTTCTCATCAGCCTTTATAGGTTTGTTTCAAAATTGCTGTAGGTAAGACATCTTGTTACAAAAGTTTTGGCCAGGTGTGGCCAGGGTAAGAGAGTCTAGTAGAGTTGGATCTCAGAAAGGAAGTGACCCCAGTTTAGATGCTGACAATGAAGCTGAACTCCCACGCCCACCACGCAAGACCAAGACAGGCTGTAAGAGCCTCAGTTAAATCTTCAAGAGGCTCCACGGTAAATGTAACATGCAAATGGTTCCTACAGTGTTGTTGTCGTGGGAAGGAGTTGATGTGAGTGTGAAGCCCTCAACACGGCGCCTCGCACCTGGACAAGTTCAAAACATATTACATCATCATCGCCGTCATTATTATTTATATACTACAATCATCTCGTTTCCCACATGAGGAACCCAAGGCTCAGACCTTCTGAGTTTCATGCCACTACCCGTTCCAAAACATTCCGCCACCTCTTGGTTAAAAAATATCTCATCATGTGTGTGCATGTATATGCCAGTCACAAGTATGGCTGGACGTTGCACTTCTCACTCTGTGTTATTTATAGATGAAGGTGACACCGGACGTATGCTCTCTCAGCTCCTCCTGTTAACCCCCCTGCATGACACTTGTACACTGTTTGCTGAGCACTGTCCTACACACTTCCCACTTAATGAAGTTCATCTGACCCTCACAGCAGATGCGTGAAGAGGGTACCACCGTCATCTGATTTTACATGCAAGGAAACAGAAGAACCAAGAGGTAATTAGCCAAGTTCACACAGTTAAATGGCAGGACTTGGGTAATCTGGCTCCAAAGCTCTCCCATTCCCCAGAAAATTCTAGAATGAAAATGAGAATTGAAAATTCTAAAGTAAATTGACACTGTTTGGCGCCCCTGCAAAGGATGCTCCCAAAGTCTGAAGGGCTTTGAAATGTCCTCTTGGATATCCACCTAGGTGACAAACTTGTCCAGAATCTTCTGAGCCTATCCAGCAGCACTTCACATTCAAACCCCAAATACCTTTTTCACAGTTTTAAACATTCCATTTTCCGGGAACATGATCTCTGTGGAAATTTATGTAAGATTTTACTTTGGTTTATAACTTTCCTGAGGCAGTCATTCATCATTTTGGAAAATCTCAGTATTTTCCAAATATAACCAACCAACACATTACACCTGTATTCACCATGTAGATATGTATAAACCGCCAAATCTATACATAAGTGCAAATGTTTGACTATTACACTTTTGTCTTTCAGCAAGGTCAAACCAAAACATTCCTGTACTGAAATACACATTATGTTATTATTGTCATAAATCACAGTCATTTTCTCTTATTTCTCATTTATATCATCATTAGGACATTGTATTTTAAAGTTATATGGTAAGTGGGTCACATTACCTATGAATTTTACTTCATAAGAGTAAAAGATATGTTATTAAACCTGCGTTCTAACAATTGACCTGATTTGAATAGAGTTAAGAACCACTGGTGCAGTACAAAATAATGGGAAATATCAATAAGAGCACCAATATTCCATGCACTTCCATGTATTTCTCTACAAACGCCCCACATGCGCGGTAGTGAAAGCAGGAGGTTTGTGAATTCCTGCTGACGGGAAGAAAGAACTCATTTTCAAGGCTAAACCATGTGTCTCCATAAATCAGGGAGGAGTCACTTTAACACAACTTCACTAAGCATCTACTAAGTGCAGGGCACTGTCTGCAATAAATGGGGCTCATTTTCCTCCCTTTCTGATCTCTTCCGCCAGTGGCCACACTTGAAGATATCGTCATGAGCCAGGTAAGTGAGAGATGAAGGTTACTCGATTTTGTGTTCCAATTTGGGCATCAGATCCATCCTTCCTGCAACAAGGTTTTCTTGTTAAAATACTTTATTTTATAGATATTCATCTATAAACATTTGTCCTTTCCCCCTCCTTTTTACTAAAAATGTTTTGTTTGTGTAAGTACTTGGCTATATAATAAATATTTTTTGATTTGTAGTAGCATCCAGGATGTAAAACAAACCCGAAGTTCTATAAAAGTTTTAAAACATTGGAGATCATTTGCTAAATTATTGAAAACCATATTGTTTGAAAGACTTGCAAGCTGGACGTGTATATTTAAGGAGACAGACAGTAGATGTGGAATCTCTTAGGCTCCCACCTATCTCTTAGTACACAACCTTGTCTTCATAGAACACCCTTGGAAATCAATAGAATTTCTGCCAAGTTAAGCAGCGAGGAGCAAGCCTCCCATCGTGATGTGTGGGCCATAGGCCTCCCAGCTCACCGAAGGACCCCACGCCACACGTCTGACTATGGAGTCAAGCATTCATTCTTCCCCTTCTGCCAAGTGACTGAGGAAACTTTCTTTTTCAAACGAAAAGTCAGAGGTGTCCAAGTTCAAACTCACGGCCCTTCCAAAGTCAGGTTATTATAAGCACTGGTGTGATTAATGAGCTGAAATAAAGATTCGCTCTGGCACCGTTGTGACGGATAGTTAATTTCATGTGTCAATTTGACAGAACGAATGGATGCCCAGACAGCTGGTAAAACATTATTCATGGGTGTGTCTAGAAGCGTGTTTCCAGAAGAGATTAGCAACGTGGGTGGGCATCCACCGCTCTGCTGGACACCTGAAGAGAACAAAAGGATGAAGGAAGGGTGAATTCTCTCCCTCTTCTTGAACTGGAATGTCCATCTCTTTCTGCCTTTGAACATTGGAGCTCCTAGTTCTTAGGCTTTTGAACTTGGACTGAGTTATATCACTGGCTTTGCAGGCTCTTCAGTTTTCACAGCAGATTGTGAGATTTCTCAGCCTCCATAAATGCATGAACCAATTGCTATCATCAATCTTTTCTATCTACGTCTGTATCTATATCTAAGTCCGTATCTATATCTATCCTATTGGTTCTGTTTCTCTGGAGAACTCTGACTAATGCAACCATCTTGCAAAAATAGGTCTGCCTTTTAATGAAACGCTTCAAAAGGTTGAATATTAAAACACAGTGAGTGCTTTCTGATTTCTTAACCAACACAGCTGCTGTCTTGCTCCACCACCGTAACACCTCCCCCAACTTTGTTGGCTGGAGTACTCTTACCTCTCAATTCTTATGTTAAAGACTTGCCTACTTTTACCTCCATTCCCACCCAAATGTATAAGGTCTCAAATGACAAGAATTTTGTCTCTCACACCAACCTCTGTATCTCTGATGCCTATCCACAAAGTCTGATTCAAAACAATAAGTATTTGGTAAACAAATAACTAAATGTAGGCCTGCCTTACAGACCAATACTTTTTGCTGAAGGTCAGTTGTAAATATGTGGCAGCATCTTCTGAGACGGTGGTCCTGGCTTACACAGTGCCCAGAAGGAACTTACAGCTTTTGGAACTTGCCAGGATTAAAATCAGTGCTCCTTACAGCTACGGTGTGTTTTAATAGACACAGAATATAGAGCATAGTTTCTGCTCATTCTCCCCCATCTACCCTTTGGTTCTAGGGACAGGACTTCTCAGAGGTGAGTCACCCAAAAAAGAGAATCTTCTTGGACTGATTGGAGAGACTAGGCTGCTTCAGAGACCTCGTGGTTATTCATCAGAAGGCATGGTAGGTCACTGCCGTGGCTGATGTGGCTCGGTTGCTTGGAGCTTCATCCTATAGACCAAAAGTTCATGGGTTTGATTCCTGGTCAGGGCACATAGCCAGGATTTGGGTTTGACCCCCAGTCAGGGTATATACAAGAAGACAGCCAATCAATATTTCCTTCTCACATTGATGTTTCTCTCTCTTGCTCTTGCTTTCTTTCTCTCTCTCTCAAAGCAATGAAAAAAAAAAAAAAAAAAAGTCCTCCGGTGAGGATTTAAAAAAAAAAGAAGGCATGATAGATCATGTTGAAAGTGGATTTTATGCTCTGGGTGGAGACAGCTGTGTGGGAGGGGCCCCCACCTCTTTCTGCATCCTGATGGGGAAACAGTCTCAGGCGGGAAAGTCACGCTTTGGATGCTTTGTTTTTATTCAAGTCTGTCTTAGAGATCGCCTTGCTATGCATTCGCCTGATAAGACCCTTGGACACCGATGATTTTGTCTAACAGAGGAGTTTGGAAACATCTAAGCTTCTCCGAAGCCCTGGGGGTGGGGGATGAAAAAGCCAGCTAACGTTTTACTGGCTCTGCTTCATTCATACTTAGAGCTAAGACAGTTCATGATGTCAATAAATAAAACGGCTCTATTTCAGGATATAAATGATAAGGGCAGAGAGGTTTACACAGAAAGGTGGATGTTTCAGGTACCAGTGATGTTCCATTATTGTTTATGGCATGCAAATGAAAAGATGGATCTTTAAAAGAGGAAAAACATTTAATTTTATAAAAACATGTTATTAGAAAGAAATGCTGTGTTTAAATTTTGAACTCGATGTTTTGGTGGCATGCTGGGAAAGATGTCAACCATCACAGTTTTGGACTAATTGGAGTCCAGGTAAATTACAAAACAATTTTAATGAGATGCAATTTCCAGGCTGTTGAGTACTTTAATAAATAAATGAGATGTTCCCTAGCAAAATCTTTCACGTAGCATAGTTAATTCTCTCTGAATAGAAAGCAGAGGTAAATATTAGTCTTGCTAAGGTCAGAGCATAATGAAATCCAAATTAGTGAATAAATCAGTTTTCGCTGTGTATCTAAATTTCCCAATACTCTTAAATAAGGATATTGGGGATGGGGAGGGATCAAAGTTTAGCACCCTTCTTCAAACTATTTATGCCTGAATCCCAAATCCTCAAATGCTACTTTCCTGCTCGGCTCAAATGGTAAGTTAGGGTTTTGTACATTCTGTGGCTGTTATCAACACATTCATATATGTTCAATCTCCTAAGAGATGTTGAAATTGTCCTTCCAATATATAAAACTAAGCATCCTATGTTGGGACCGCCTTGATCTTTAGCATTATCTGCATTAATAAAACAAACTTGCTGAACCTGGGCCCCCAGGTGCCGAGTCGGGCAGTGAGAAGGGAACAGTTCAATGCACTCTCGCAGGCAGCTTTCTTTGGTTGGCCAGTGAGTCGCACAGGGAGAAGATGGCTTCGCTGTGACTCCGCAGGCGTCCTCTCTGGGATTTCTCTGCAGTTCACACAAACTGCGAGGGAGGCTGAATAGGCAAGCTTCCCTTCCTTCTGGACTCCTTCTGGATTCCTTTCATTGGAAAGGAAATGCCATGCGGTGTAAACTGCCAGCAAACAGCCATAAAATCAGCAAATGCTCACTGTGTCTGTGAAGATTGGGTGGGGGGCGGGGTTCTCCCCTGACAAGCTTTGGGAAGCAATGTATCGATTTCTGACGGCAATTTATTGTTCTTTGCAGTCAACTGTGCTTAGACTGTGGCCTTAAATTATGGGCCTTCCTCTTTCATTCCCAGTCTTTGGAATGTGAAATCAGAGAGTCCGAAAGCTTCAAAGAAGTCACCTTCAAATACATGGAATTTAGATCTTTTTTTTTTTTTTTGGTCATAAAATGTCTATTCACTCTGGTCTTTTTCTCAGTAGACTTATATTAAATGACACAGCATTAACTAAATGTTGGGGTTTCAACCGAAGCACGTCCACCCCATTCAAAGCCCCAAAGAGCCAGGCCTCCAGTCTCTCCAGGACACTGACCACCACTGTCATTTCAGTGGGGGTTTGGATGACATAGCCTTATAAATGTCGCACCACCAAGCAGGTGAATTTAATTTGAGTCGTCATCAAGAAAAAAAAGGAAGAAACAAAGGAAAAGAGTTTTGGAAAAGAATTTTGAAAAAAGAAGCTCTAGCCCTGACCAGTATGGCTCAGTCTCTTGGACGTCGTTCTGCAAAGCAAAAGGTCACTGGTTCAGTTCCCAGTCAGGGCACATTCCTGGGTTGTGGGTTCAGTCCTCAGCCCAGACACGTGGGTGAGGCAACCGATCGATGTTTCTTTCCCTCTCTTTCTCCCTCTCTTCCCTTCTCTCTAAGGACGAAAAATAAATAAAATATTTTTAAAAGAAAAAGCTCTCCAGGCTTTCTCTACTCTGACGAGGATGAGCAGGAATTATTCCTGAGATCCTCATCCACCAACTTGTCTGAGCCTTCGCGAAGCAAAAGCCCTGGTCCTCTATCATCGGAGACTATACAATGAGAAGCTGCCCTCCCAGACGCAGTTCTGGGTTTCTGTCTTCTTTGCTCTCGGTTTGGGTTCCGTTGGAGCAGAGCATGAGCCAGGCTCAGGCACAAGTTCACTAAGATAAATGTTGAAAGAGAAGCACACGTTCCCCTCCGCTGGATGTAAAGCTGGAATAACGTAGGCATGGCTTTCTGGGTGCGCATCCTGCCGTCGTACGCAATCAACACAGCAGGGAGCAGAGACAAAAATGGACGGCCTGGGCCCCTGCAACCATTCAACTCCGTGAAAACCAATGCTCATTGGGGATGTTTTTGTTCTATAAGCCAAAAAAGCCAGAGTTTCTCTCTTCTGCCTAAGTCCATTAGAATGAGAATTTCTATCACTGGAACTCAGAAGTTTTAACTAATGGCCCTGGCTGGTGTGGTTCAGTGGATTGAGTGCCAGCCTGCAAACCAAAGGGTCACCAGTTCCATTCCCAGTCAGGGCACAAGTCTGGGTTGTGGGTCAGGTCCCCAGTAGGGGGCATGCAAGAAGGAAACACACATTGATGTTTCTCTCCCTCTCTTTCTCCCTCCCTTCACATATGTCTAAAAGTAAATAAGTAAAATCTTAAAAAAAAAAAAAAATCAAAAAAGTTTTAACTAATGGAAGCCCTGACCAGTGCAGCTCAGTGATTGGAGCATTGTCCCAGAAACCGAAAGGTTGCAGGTTTGATTCCGGGTCAGGGCACATGCCAAGGTTGCGGGTTCTGTCCCAATTGGGGCATATATGAGAAGCAACCAATTGATGTTTCTCTCACACACTGATGTTTCTCTCTCTTTCTCCCTCCTTTCCCATCTCTCTAAAATCAATAAGCATGTCCTTGATGAAGATTAAAAAAGAAAAAGGGAAAAAAAAGGTTTACTGATAGAGACACCAGGCTGACTCCTTGAGAATACCAGGCTAAAGAATACTAAGGAGCCTTTGAAGCTTCTGTAACCCTAGGCTCACCTGTCTTCTAGAAAATTCTACCTTACATCCTCCAGGCTTTTGCTGTAAAAGGACTAAATATTCCCCTATTTATTATGGATTACTGGTTATGTATTCCTATCCATGTCTATAAATACCTTAGGAAAAAGCAAAGCTTTAAAAGAAATCAAATTATAAGAACCATATCAACAGGAGAGAAGGCTCTGGAAGCAAGGTAGACGACAGTAGTGCTTCAGCAAGGGCTGGTGAGCCCAACATGCCCTCAAGTCGTAATTCCTTCTCTGCTCTCACCTTTCTGTGCGTAATGAATTGTTTCAAATCGAGCATACGTTCTGAAATTCCCCGTGGTTCGCACTCTTACTTATCCTAGGTGGGGATCATTTCAATTCAGGTCAGACACACAATACCACCTGGTTTTGCTCAATATGCCTGATTTTTAAATTTATATTGCTTGTAAGTAAAAATGGAAATGAATGCTTCTCGATATGATCTTTCATATTGTTACTTGTTTACAAGCAAACACAATGGTTGCAAGATGAAGCTTTGCCAGTAACAAAATAAATAATAAGTGAATCTAACTCTCTTAGATAGGTACAATTCTGAAAAAAATTCAGACAAATTGAAGTACCATATCAGTAATCCACAGGGAGTTGAGGCAGAAATAAAATTGGGTGTAAATTTCAGGACAATTCCCAAATCTCTGGTTAAAAGTCCAGTCTTTTCTCTCTTAGTATCATAATGCAAGTCGTTATTTCATTTGAAATATAATTGACTACATTTTTTAAAGTAAATGATTTTTTAAAAAACTTGGGAATTCTATATGTTACCAATTATTGATACTACATCTCAAAACTGACTTCAACATCCCAGATATCAATCTATCATACTGAGAACTGCTCCCTTAAGAGACGTGATGAGAGAATCCTTCCCCAAAGTTCAAAACCAATTTTTGAAAGAAATCAAATCAGAACCTATCCATCACTCCCCTCTCCAAGCATTTATTGAAGACTGACTTATGTGCTGGACCAGCAAAACTCAAAATTCTTCATGAAGCCATTTATATTAATGGCATATTTCCAGCAAGAAAAATATTATCCCATGTAATACTCTCTTGCTCTCCTATTGTGTTCTATTTGCAAAGACCTAAGAGTTCCTTCATGAAAATGCACAATCTCCCAAGGGCAGAAACCTATCCTGTTCAACAATGTATAAGCCAGTACCTAGCAGGGTGCCTGGCAAATAATAGATGCTTGTGAACTAGCTACTGAATGAATGAATGCATCTCAGAACTCTCACATATTCTTTAAAAATAAAAATAACCAGGTTATTACTCTGCAATTCATCCACCATCTGTGGAGATAGTTTTTACAGGTCCTAGCAAGCTCAACCTTGACCGAGATAGCAAGACTTCCCTGTCTTCATCCCTTCGCAGGGAGTCTATGTCCCTGATCCTCTCCCCTGAGGGTTCAAGAGGACACAAGGCTCAACCTGGCTGGGTGGCTCAGTTAGTTGGAGCGTCATCCTGTGCATCAAAATGTTGCAGGTTTGATCCGCGGTCGGGGTGCATGTGGGAGGAATAAGTGTTTCTTTCTCTCCCCCTCCTTCTCTCTCTCTCTCTGTTCCTCTCTCTCTCTCTCAAATCAGGAAACATATCCTGGGGTAAGGATTAAAAAAATGAGTACACGAGGCCATTGAATCGAGGTTCTTTGGGATGACTAATAGCAGCTCTTCGATCTTTCGCTCCCTCCCCATTTCTCACAGTGGAATATCCTTTCCTTCCCCCTCCCATTTCCAGGACTCGTGGTCCCTCGCAGCCACCCACCTTCTCTAGAACTTCAGTCGTTTGTCCATTTTGCAACTTCCCTTCCTCCGGGCTCTGAGAGAGGAGACACTCCCTCTCCAAGCATGGATCTCATTCTTTATTTCTTCGTTAGTCTTTTGAATTATTTGACTATTTCTGCTTCTGTGTGGTCTTGGGTAGCAAAATACACAGACAACCAGCAGATTTGGACATTAAGATATAACTCTACCTCATACCATAACAATTTTTATAAATAAGATTTCTAATGGTGGCACACTGTCCCTTACATCCAATTGCCATTATTTTCTTTTCTATTGTTGGGTATCATTTTTTAAAGTATTGTAAGCAATTCTTAAATAAGTTTGCTTGTACCTAAATGTTTGTGAATACCACTAATTACTTACCTGAGATATATTCTTAGGAAATACTAGGCCAAAGGACTGAACTTATTCGAAGACCAAGTCCAGTCTGAGATACACTAGAGAACAGAGTATCACTTGGTTTGAAAGAGCCCTTTAAAAAGTGTGGAGATAATGCCCTATAAGCCAGGACTCACTGAAATGTGGCCAGCACATCCCACGAATATTCCTTCTGGAAATTTTGTTGATTTGCAGTAAGAGGCTGTACTACAGCCCCCTCAGAACTATGATAGGTCGAAGGCAATGGCATGGCGCCGAGGTGTGTGGGAGAGTGCAATTGACAAAGTTCTTTCCTGTGTATCTCCCTCCCCTCCCCATTAATAAGGGTATCGTTCTGGCAGGGAGCAGAAGACGTGGAGAGGATCACCTTCTGCTGAGAGCACAGCTTTAATAAGGCAGGCATCCAAACTAACAAGCATCATGCTCGCTGCACTTGGGGAAGCTGCAGAAGTCAGAGCTGTTTTATTTCCTGCCAGTTTCATTCCAAAAGCCAGCGAGTAGAATGCCTTTTCTTCTTGATGGGCATATGGAAAGCTTATGAATGCAATAACGAGAACTCCAAGTGCCCATGTGGACCCAAGGGAGTTATATAACTTTATCAGTTTGGGGGGTGGGGGAAGGGTAGAGGAACAGAGTGATGCCTTCCGTTACTTCCTACGCATGGCCACCTACTGCTCCCCCTGCAATGTTCCTGGCGACGCAGAAGCTGGTGTGAATGTACCTAGGTTTACAGCTTAGAAAATGAGGGCAATTTTACTTGACTGCCCCCTGGGGGTTTCCAAATACACCATCTTCTTTATCTGCCCACTTGATATCATAGGCCATTGGTTTCCAGAATATTCCCGCCTAAGATCCCTGTAGAGCATGTGGGGCCCGGTGTCCAAAACTGATTGCAAATTCCCCAACTGCGACAGCATGGTGTCACCCCGAGCCTGGGACCCTGCTCGACGGCGGGGCCCTATGTGATGGCAGAAACCCTCCCATCTCAGAGAGAGAAAGCATGTGGCCACCTTCCTCACAAAGTGGCCCAGAAAGAATGGCCCTTTGCAGTAAACAATGGAGCTTGGAGAGACTGACTAATTTCATTCAGATGAAAGAATACACTACAGAGAGTGTGCCGAACCCTATAAAATGGCCAATATCTTTTACCTACACATACAACCATTTTGTATGGTTCAGCCTAGTTCATAGTAGCTGTCATGACAGTACATTGTCCCCAGGATTAATGAACTTTGAGTTGGCAGACAGAAAAGGAGGAGAGGTGATGGTCATGGTCGCTGCACACAGGTTCTTTTGGTGATTGATGTTTGTACTAAGATAACTTGTATGGCTGTGCATGTGTGTGTTTATAAAAGTACTACCTCTGCATCACAGACACCTGGAAAACTTTACAAAATTATTTTTAAACAAGCAGGTGTACCTTAATACCATCACTTTAAAATGTGTGGGTTTTAGTCTCACTTTTGGTAGGTGGATGGACGGTTGGATAGACAGACGCATACATTCGTATAGACACACGTACATGTGCAGGTAGATATATAAATACATCAGTAGATGGGTTCTATTACAACATTGGATCATACCCATGAGCAGCATTTCGTTTGCTCCTTCTTTCTCACACACTGTCAGGTGGTGACATTCACATGTGTCCAGTCACTAACACAGGACTTTGCATGGTGCGCTATTCCGTCATATGGAATGGCCACCATTTAGTTAGTCATTTCCCTATTGCTGGACACCATTTTGTAAGCCATCACCAGCAAAGCTGAAATGAACGTTCTTAAATTTCTCTAGCACACGGTGGATAACTGCTCCAGGCTACGTTCCCAGATGTGAAGTTGCAGCTTCAAAAAGTTGAACTTTCTAAAGCTGTTGACTATGCCCTCCAGAAAGGTGGTCCAGAGACAAATCTGCAGCCGAGCATCAGGACAGGAGAGGACCTTCCTCCGCTGTCGTTACACCTGCATCCGCGTTAGGGACACACTGATTATTTCTTATTGGTTTCTCCTTTTTAAATACAGAAGTGAAATGGGAACATAGTCTCAATGTGGAAGATGCAATAATGCAGAATAAAGTACCACACGTGCCCTTACTCTCACTTCCCTCCATATACACACTAGCCCCTGCCTGGCACTTAGATTCTTAACCCGGAGGAAGCTACTGCTATTAATATTCTCACGTACAAGCTTCCAGATGGTTTCCGAACAATTACAGCCATGTGTATGCCCATAAACACATATTTTTTACAGAGTTGTGATCTCACTACTCACATTGTATTGCAGTGTGATTTTTTTCATTTACGGTATGTCTTGGATCATTTTTGATGCCATTCTTTTGTAATGTGGATGAGCCATGAGTTCTGTATCCATTGCCTTATGGACTATTTGACATGGTGACCTATTTATTTTTTCACCTGTTTACTACGAATCTGAGCCCCCCACACAGAGGAAGGTAAGTAAGCTCCACAAGGTCAGGGTTATTGTGTGTTTTGTCCAGCCTGAATTTCTGTAAGCTGTATGCTTGGCATGTGCTCAAGAATATTTCTTGAGGGAAGAAATGAAAGACTAGAAGAAAGTGTCCATTTTTCTCTACTTCTGCAGTGAACACTCTCGCACACATATCTCCATGCACATGGATGGGATTTTCCTCAAATAACCTCCTACAAGGAGAAAATCTTGCTCAAAGAATATACAGTGTTTAATTTTTAATATACTGCCCTCCTCAAAAACTTGAACAATTTTCACTCCCACCCATGATGCAGGAGCGTGTCTCCTTTGCTACATTCTTGCCAGCACCGAGAATCAATGATTGATGAACAAGGGGATGAGCTTGAGAGAGAAGTCTGTCAGCGTACACCAGCAGAAGCTCCATGGACACCTAGCTGCTCAGACTGGGCACTGCCCAACTCTGGGGGCACCATTCACACAAACCACAGCACGCATGCCAGCCGTGGAAGCCTCCAAAGCGCTGCCCTCAGGGGTACAGGGGCTGCTCTCTGAGCATTTGAACTTTTCTTCCTCTGGTTCATAGGCTGACAACTGCCAGCTGGTCAACCCCACGCTACTCACAGAACTTAACTAGATAAAGGCGCTGCTGGTACAGTTCATTGTCATAGAGACACAAAGTCAGCTCTCACCAAAAGCTGTCACACCAGTGTAAAAAGGAGGAGAAATGATATAGTAGAAGCCTTGCTATCAGAACTGGTGGATCACTTGGCTAATCGACAAGGTCACTGAAAGTAAAAACAGAAAACACGTATACATAGCATAGAATTACATATAGATAAATAGGTAGATAGATAGATAGATAGATAGATAGATAGATAGATAGATAGATAGGTAGATAGATGACAGATAGATACAAAGGGTGGGTTGTAGTTGGAATACATTCTACGTTTCTGTAACAAAGAGACCTGAAAATACAGTGGACCGATGAAGACAGAAATTGATGTCTTGCCCACAAAACAGGACGGGCATAGGAAGCAGAGGTTGCCCAAGGCTGATGGGCTATGTCTACCTCATCACAGGCCTCCCATCATCTCCAGGTCCCCAGAGGTATCTCCAGCTCCCGCCACGGTGTGGGTGTTCCAGCCGATGGGAAGGGAGGCCCAGTGTGGGAGTGTGCCCTTCCTGCTAAGGGTATTACAGGAATGGACCCATCCCTTCTGCTCACTTCCCTTTGGTGGGAGCTTGGTCACGTGGCCATGCTGACCTGCAAGGGCACGTCAGAAATGTCTCCTCTGGGCTGGATGCTGTGGGCCAGCTAGTCCTCAGAGTTTCTATAATTGAAAAAGGAAGTAAAGAATAAATATGACTGAACGATCCCCACTGTTTGCCCTAAGGAGTGTATTTTAACTTTTTAAAACATACAAATCTACAGCTTCCCATTTTCTCATGCAGAATACAATCCCTGAGTGTGGATCTGTTGATTAGAAGTCCACATTTTCTTTCTCATAATAATGTAATGCATAACTCTAATTTCCACTTTTAGTTCCTTGAAAATGTTAGAAGACCTCAAAAGACTTTTAATATAATTTGAGTCCAGACTACAAGTTTTTTATATTTTCACTGTCTTCACATTTGACAGCATTTTTTAAGATAATTTCCTTTCTCATTGTTTTCCAAAGCATTCAATTTAGTTTTCATAGAGATAAGTTCCTTTCACACTCATAATAGATCAGTTTACATAATGCTTAAATTATATAATTATAAAAGCAAGTACAATGATCATGAACAGATTTAAGACAATAAAGCTAACACTTGGTAAGCAGAGAGCTGAACAGGAGAGCACAGGAGACACAGAGACCAGCCTGGCAGCCAAGTGCACGTAGCACAGAGGTCAAAGCAGGAAGCACGATTTTCAGAGGGAACCAGAGAGTCAACAAACGCAGCAAGCTGATTGAGTGGGGTTCAATGAACAGAGCTCGAGCTAGACCTTTAATGGTGCAAGCCACTGTCCCCTCCAGCCAACCAATGGACAAATAATTCCAGAGCAAGTGAGACATGGGAACTACAAATTTGCTTTTTCTTCCCCTAGCCCCTTCTCGTGCTTCATAGTATAAGTATCAGTGGGGTTTAAAGATATAAAACTCCATTTTCCATGGCATTGCCTGAAAACATAAACCAACTACTTCCTGTGGCACTTGCCTAGAAAAACAGAGATCTCGTCCGACCCAAAAGGAAAGGAGCCAGTTAATATCATTGACCCGTGGTATGTCGGTTTCCAATCTGATGCCTCCTAAAGGGATTTTCAAAGATAGTTCTCTCTGCTAGTGATTTTTCCCTTGTGGACCGGCCTTAGATCTGCACCTCCGGTAGAGTGAGAGTCCACAGAGACGGCTTTTGCACTGAAAGGATGTCAGTGCTTTGCAATTTCATCTTAATGTATAGATAAAATAGTGGGAATAATTTCTAGTGTTGTTGGGCTTACTCTGACATTTGCAGAATTCATTCCCCCACAGTCTCATCTGATCGATAAATTGCCACCTCACCTCCCCCCAACCCTATTGAAAAATATCACAGTGCTCATGTAATGCTGTTCTAGGAGAATGTATTATTAAATAATTGAACAACATTGATCTTCAAATTGAATTACCAGACGCAGCACATTCCCTTTGTGTTAACAAAGGCTGACTGACTCCTGTCGAAAGCCAGCCCAGGGCTACTTTTAGCAACTCTGGGATTCCTGGTTATTCTGAAAGTAAGGAAATACTTAATTTTATTCATTTAAAGCCAAGATCCAATCGCTTCAGTCTTTTTCTGATTTTTGATTTTATATTGGGTAGTGAATACCTTATATCAGAAAAAAAGAGTAGTTTATCACTGTCTACTGATGTTAAAGTATCTTTCCTCTGAAGAACAAAACAGTGTTATTTTTCCTAGTGGATTCATGTCTTCATAGATCGTTGTGAAGGTAGGCTTGTACGTACAAACATAGTATGTGTTGGCGAGCCTGAATATGGAAATAGTCTGCTATGTATGTCTATTCGTCAGACATTCATTGAGATCCTACTGTAGCCTGGGTCCTCACAGGGCCATCAGCTACAGAACAGAACAGACAGAATAGACAACAGCAGGCCATTTAAACACTCAACACAGAGGACTGAAAAGTGTATAGCGTGTTGGGGGTACCCACATGCAGCGTAGCTATTTAGGACAACAAATCTTGGTCCTCTTGGATTGCCTTCCTCTCAACATCCATATGAAAATCACTACTCCCACCTTAGAAACTTACCATGTTTTTTAAATTACCTTCTAGAAGATTTTTTATGACAGTTTGCAGAAAGATATCGCGATTATCTCAGAGGCAAAAGCAACTGGGTATTTCCACTTTGGCCTAGAGCAGCAGCCTCACTACTACTGGGGCCCATGGGCCAAATCCTGCTCCCAGAGAGGAAGAAGAATCTTTTGCAAATGTGATGATTGCAGGAAATGCACATTCTGGTGTCTCTACAGAAAGTTCTGTTGGGACACCGCGCCATCATTGTCTGTGTGTGCTCTTGCACTGCCATGGCAGGTCATGGGTGTTATGTAACCGAAACTGCACGGTCTGCAGGCCTGAAATATTTAGTGTCTGGTCTTTTGCTGAAAACATTTGCCCACCCCTAGCTCAGAGAATCCAGGAACTTTGCAGTGGCAGTTAAAAAATGAAAGTACGTGGAATCCCAACTCTTAGCCAAATGTCGCAACGAACAAAACTTCCATCAGCAGATCCCTCAATCTGCTATCTCTTTCTGCTTATCAGCTTTCCATTTGTGATCCCCAGAAAGACACAATATTTTTTAAAAGCGAACTGAATATCATAACATCAAACATGGAGAAAATACCACAATTATTTTTTTTTGAAGCAGAAATAGCATTACTAATTCCTTTTGACTCATGGCTCACCTTGGCCCTATTAGTAGTAAACCCAGCCTTTCTTTAAAAATTTATTTTTTTCATTCAATGTGGGATTTTTTTAATTCATTTTGATTTTTAAAAACATTGCATTAAAATATTATTTGTCTGGATTACTGAGTTTTCTGGCACCCTTTAAATCTATTTGGGTTGCTCTAACAGAACACGGCAGCCTGGGGAATTTCCCATCAAAGATTTGTGTCTCGAAGTTCCTGGGAAGTCCAAGATTGAGGCATAGGCAGGTTCAGGGTCTGGGGTGCTGTTTCCTGGCTCATAGACAGCTGTCTTTTGGTGGTGTCTTCACGTTTAGAAGAGGGAGCTGTCCAGTGTCTTTTTTACAAGGTCACTAATCTGGTTCACGAGGGCTCCACCCTCCAAATACCCTCCCATCAGAGGACTAGGTTTCCATGCATGAATTTGAGGGCATACAAGCATTCACTGTTGGCCCTGCTACCTCTGATCCATGTTTGAAATTCCCGTAAGGCCTGAGGAAGCTGCACTGGGAGCAAAGAAAGAGAGTAGCCCCTAGCATTTGAAGGATAAAGCAGAAAATACCAATTTAGGGACAAGCCACATCCAAATTACTTAGCATTTTTATAATAGAAAAAATCCTTCCAGGGTTAAAAATCCACATAGTCAATGTTAACGGGAAGACTCAAGTCCTCATTTGTCACATTGTAACAGGAAGCCCATGTGTGCCTCTTTCAAGGCCATGGACCAAGTGAAATTACTGTCCTATAAAACTGTCGTGGGCCGGGGAGGGGGGTCATCCCGACACGTGTCAGCAGCGCACTGCAGAGCCACACGTGACAAGCTGGGAAAACACTCCACGGTATCTGTGGGAGGCCAGGCCCTGCCAGTTTCAACACGACTTCAGAAATCCATTCCAATCCAAATCTCCGAAATGCAGAATACAAAACTTTCTGCAACAAGCCCTGGCAATAGGTAAAAGCGAATCTGGAGATATGCCCAGGAATGAAATGACCTTGTTCAGTTCAGTGAGTATCAACCAAATTTCCACCATGGCCTGGAGACCGTTCGAGGCAGTTAACGTGCAGATTTATTTACTGCTCACGGGAACCTTACAGAGACTCCATTTTACATGCGGAGAAACTGAGGCACTGAGGTGTGAAGTGATAGTTCCGAAAGGCCACATAGCTAGCGAGCAGTGTGCCCGAGTCACACCCAGATGGGGAGCAGCCATGGCATGACACCGATGCGAGATAAGCAAGACAGTGCAGGAGGGGAGCTGGCTTTGCAGGGTCTCCTAATTTCCTGCTGGGAAAGTCGGGAAATCATTTCACCCACTTATTAGAAGAATTTGCTTGCTATTAAACAGAGGGCCATTCAGCTACAATTAGGGTTTCTGAAATCTAGAAGCTCGAACTGGAAGTTCAACTTCCCTCCCCCATATTATAGTTAGAGTCTGAGGCATCAGGAGTTAATTAGCTTGCTACAGTCATAAGTAATTATTATCCTTTGACTGCCCCCCAAAACTGGGTTCAGTAACCAAGAATGTAAAATAAATAGATGGTAGATAGTAGATAGATAGATGTTGGGATCCCGGCATCAGCAAAACCATAGCACTGCGCATGTGCAACAGCCCTGTCGCCAATAAGCTCCCCGTTGCCCATAAAAGGCATATAGCCCCTAGAGCAAGAGGACCAATCAGTAAGACCCACGACTCCACCGAGCTTCTCCAGCAACGCCCCTCAGCCAACCAGTATATATACCCGCGATCCTTAAATAAA